>BSBK01000610.1:692500-975000 GCA_027943335.1 Chamaecyparis obtusa
TTGATGTCTGTGTGTACTTTCGAGCAAATCTGCAAATTGTTTCAGACTGAAAATGTCAAGATGAAGAAAACCTAGAAATCTTTTTCCAAGATGAGATCAAGTCAACTTTGACCCTCATAAAAGGTCAAAGGCTAAATTCTTTATTTAAAGGTCGATTCTTACTTTGTTTGCAAATCTTGAAAGTTCACCAAAAAAGGTACCCAAATCCACTCTCAGATCTGAAATCCCGCACTTGTACCTATAAAAAAATGGGGGGTTTTTGTTGTATGGGGGGTTTGCCTTGGTCAAACCCCAATTTAGGAATTAACCTTGAAATTAAATTGAAATGTAGTGTGCATAAACAAATCACCTCGCTTATGTTGAAGTCCTTGTAGAGGATTCAAATCCTCAAATCCACAAATATGAGTGCTTCAATGGATGTAGAATGAATGTAGGATATCTCCAATCAATGGCATTTGATCTTCAACACCAATCTTGACTTGATCTTTGCATATGAGAAGGCTTGAATGAATGTAGAAGAATAGATCTTCAAGGGGGCTCCAAAGAGATTGAATCCTTTAATGGCTAACAATGGATCTCCTTGATGGATAAATGCTTGAACACTTGAATGCTTGAAGACTTTCTTGAATGCTTGAATTCTTCCTTGCACTTGAGAGCTTGAGAGATTGCTTGGTGAGAATGGATGTCTTGGAAACTTGATGGATGAAAATGAGAAAGGAAGGTCTCCTTTTATAGTGAACTAGGGCACAATCCTCTAGAGGGGCCACCTTGGAGAATTAAATCTCAATTAGGTCTTAAACTTTATAAAATATACCTAGATTAAATGCAATTTAAGGATTTACCATTCTGAAATCCGAAATGGCCAACCCGGAGGCGGAAAAACAAATATCCCCGAAACTCGATACCTGAAAATCAAAGAATTTGGAAATTTGAAAGAGGGGGGAAAAATTGAGCTTGTAACTGACCTAGTCAGGATTGAGCTTGATTCCGACCTAGTCAGGATCAACCTCAATTCTAACCCTGTGGGCCTTGATCCAGCCAGAATCAGGACAGGAGTGTATGCACCCAAAAATGGTCGCCTAGATTTTGGGCCCCATTTATTCAATTTATCAACCCTGAATCATTTTGATCAATAATCAATATTTTTAACAATATCAATTTCTTGATCAAATCCTAATTTCGATCATATATTAGATTTTTATCCTTGGGCTAACCATTTATCCTAAGTCTTTATTTATTCAAAAGGAATATTTCCTCCCTTTTTAATAAATAAAAAGCCCCACCTTTTCCTCTTATCCTAAGTTGCACAAATAAAGCATTATTCCTATTTTATAAAAAGGAAAAAAGCACCTTTTGTCTCACATGAGGCTCAAAAGTCAACACTTCACTCTCATTGGAGGATACTTGTGCACATGGATTGCTCCTCTTTCAAGCTCCACTGCCGATTAAGACTTTTTGCCTCTTAATCTCAATGGTCCATTTCACCTCATTTCTTATAAAAGGAGAGCTCTCTCCTTCATTTGTATATCTCATGTTTTTATGCTAATGTTATGCTGCAGGTTTTAGGTGCATTTGGAGCTTTTGAAGATATTGAAGACTTGTTGCTTTCATCATCTAGTTCATATTTGCTTTCATAGTTGCATGATAATGGCATTCTTAGTATAGATTTCTTTTTATGCAATAGAATAAGCTCACATAGTCTAAATAGGAAGGATTTGTAACACTTGTTCTTTCCTTTCATAGCATAGTTTGTACTTTCACTTCATAGATTAGATTGCATTTCCATTTCTAGTTGCATATTCATTTTAATATAGCTTGCATTGCATTGCATATTTGGTTCTTGGAGATATTGGCATTGTTGCCCTTGTCTTCACTTGAATCTCTCATTGTATGGTTGACTAGCAAGGTCACAAGTTTGTAGCTCTAGCTGAGAGCAATTTTCAACCTTGCAACTCCATACATAGAGAGCTATGAGCTACTTTGTGAGGCCTCATTCTTGAGCAACCTTGCATGTAATGGTTCATAGAAGTGCACCATTTTAGTGTGTACATTTCTGGCACCCACCGTGGGGCAGAGTAGATAAGCTTTGTCCTTTATTTTATTTGCATTTTCGTCATTTTTTGGATTATTTTTTGAAAATTTTTCAGTCTCTAGTTTTCTGTCTCAGAGTATTGCGCGATACTTCTCAGAAATATCATGTGATATACCTTTGTATAGCGGTGCGACACTTCATGTGAAAGAAGAATCGCCCGCCAGTACTAAGGTTTATCGCCTATTATCAGGCGAAGTATCGCCCGACCATAGTGAGAAATATCGCGCAACTAAGAAATATCGCCCGACTATAGGAAACTATATCGCGCGATACTGGTGAACACTGAGAAATATCGCCTGGTCTGGCAGAGACTTGCGTTTCCAGTTTTCTTGTCCGAATTTGATTATTTTAGCTTGCTGTTTTGTTTTGCTATGTTTAGATAGGTCTAACCTGCATCTTTTAGCTTAAATCTAGCAGTTTGTTGCATGTTTACATTTGGATTTGGATTTTGCTAACCTTGTGGGTCTAACAAGTTGTGTTTGTAGGTGCTCTCATTTGCTTGAAAATTGCTAAAAACGCATGTCAAAGAGGGCTACTAACAGTTTTTGCAGGGCTGCCCAAGCATAAAAACAAATTTTTTTTTTTTTTTCTTGCTTGTTTTATTTACTTTCCTTTCAAGTGTGGCATTCACTAATTGTATTAGGCATCTTAATACCTTGTGAAAGGGATCTTGAGGTGGTAGGAGAAGTATGCTCTTCACCTTTAGGTGAATCAGAAAATCTTGACCCATCTTAAGGTTTTGGAAGCAAGGGAGTAATTGAATCTCTTTGCTTGGTGTGTTTGGGAGAGATTTTTGAGATAAGGGAGTATGCTCTTCACCCTTGTGGTGAATCAAAGACCTTGAACCTCAAGAGTTGATCTATTTTTGTTTAGTTTAGGAATCTTTTAGCGGGCCTGCTCTTGAGCAATCAAGAGGAACAACTCAAGTGGGGACAACCTTGTCATCATTTTTCTTGGTGGCAAGTGATTCCAACTCACTATAATCTCAAGGCTATCAAGGACACCAAAAATCTTGATAGACATAACACTTGTCTTCGTTTGATGTGAGTAGCTCATGGGATTGCGACCATGGGGAAAACATTGAACAAGAATGCTTAAGGTACTCTTGAGGCTGCAAGGTCCTAGTCCTTTATGAGGAGCAAGAGGGGTGTTGTGAATGGAAATTCTTATTAAGAACCACTAGATAGAAGCCACCTTCTTTTAGCCGCTTATCTTCTTAGTGCAAGGATTGATCCAAGTGGTTTACCCAAATCACCTTAAGATACTCACCATATGTGTCCCTTTGGTTGTGTCATTTGACATTTCCATGACAAAGCCAACATCTCTTGTGGGTAACCACTTGGTGTGAGGTGAGGGGGCATCAAGTTGTGGGCTAAGTTAGTAAGTATTGAGCCTTGACTTTCTAGGATAGATTTTCTTGAAGTGTCTTCGATTGTGTGATACCAGTGCAAATGTTCTTACATACAAACAATCGATAGCATTCATAGGGTGTTGTTTCAATTCTGATATCACAAGTGTTTATCTTGGCAAGGTTGCTTTTGCCCTTGTTTCAAGTGTTTGAGACCATGTTTTGATCCCTTACTGTTTGCAAACCTGCCGAAATTTTGCTAATATTGTGACTGAAATCAAAAACATCAACCCTCAGACTGGAAATTTTGACCAAACAGACCCAAAAATGCAAATTTTGCACAAATCTGGTCAAGAGTTAAACAATTCTGCAATAGTATCACGCCCTGTAAAGTGAAGTATCACGCGATACTTCGCGCTTGCTAGAAATATCGCCTGCTTTGAAGAGAAATATCGCACGATAGTTCACCCCTGACGGACTATCACCTGACCTGCCTGGAGTATATCGCCCGCCAGTATTAAGAAGTATCACCTAGCTTCGGGTGAAGTATCGCACGGTTATAGGTTTATCACCCCAGTAGCCTGGAGTATATCACCTGGTTTATTTTTGCCGTGCTTAAATTTTGGTCAGTTTCAATTGTTGTTAATCAGGCTAGGTCTTAGAGCAGGCTTCTCACCCTGACGTTTGAGACCTATCTTGACTCCAAATTTCTGGTTTTTAGTCCTCCGGGATAGCATCATTTGATTTACGAAATCACTTTGGAGTAATTGTCAAGTTAGAAAGCCATTCTTGGTGCCAAGGTTCATCTTTAAAATTGTTAGCTACATTTTGGGAAGATTTTAGTAATCTTATTGTCCAAATCGCTTTCATCTCAATTTCAATTATCTTTTGGCCTAGTCCAACCTCCTGATTCAAAAGTGCAAGGGTAGTCACCCTTTGATTTGAAGCACCTCTTTGACAGTATTGGTAAAGCCCTTTTTTTTTCTTTTCATTTCTCGTTGGACAATAGAAGACTTCGATTATCCTAGTTTGGTGTTGACACTTTGAAAGGTCACCTTATCATTGAGAGTATCTCTCTTTCATGTCAGTTACGACAAGGTACCAAGTTAATCAAGGGAAGCGACCCCCTGTTGCCTTTAGTTAGTTACCACCCGTCAAGACTCGTCGACAACCTAAGGGAAAAGGACCCCTTTTTGACCAATCTCCTAAGAGCGAATCTGAGGTTTGTTTTAATCCGAGAGCTAATCCTAGTGAAGTGAGCACCTCTTTTGTACCACTTTCATCAAGTATGCACATGAGTTACACTTTCACTCGACAACAAAGAGAAGCCATGAATCAAACTCTTGAGGATATCTTCCAAAGACACATAAGAGAGTATGATGGTTCTTCTCATGCTAGTCCACCCGGGTCACCTCCCAACAACGCGAGGTATTTTGATGCTCATCAACGAGCTGAAAGATATCATAAGCAAACTCACTCAGATTCAGGGTCACAACACGAAGACCAGAACAACGAATCTAGTGATCACCACATCAACGCAGCTAATGCAATGAGGCATTCGAGACAAACCTCCCCACTTAAAGACACCTCTTGATATGCAAATACAAGATTGAGAAGCATTGAGAGAGAGAAGCAAGCCTACTTAGATGAACAGGCTGCTAAAAAAGAAAAATTCAGATAACTAGAGGAGGAGGAACGTGCATTATTGGATATACAGAAGAGAGTCGCCCAAGAAGAAGAAGATAGACTCTATGCACAACAACTCCAAAGCTGATTTAACAGGAGGGGAGCCAATAGTGGGATCAACTCACCCCCATCTACCCCTTCCCCTAGCCCTCGAAGAAGATCAAAGACTCCCTCATGATCCCCAAGTCCTAGAGGAAGAAGGGCTTCAAGATATAACCATCATAAGAGATAGTCATCTCATAGACATTCAAAGTAACCCTCCCAACGAGCACATCATGGCTCACAACATGGAGGAAGTTATGCTAAAATTGATCATATGGACTTCATGACTATGCAACAAGAACCGTCCTTTCAAGCATATGTGGAGCAATATGTGGAACAAAACAAAGACCAATTCTTAGAAAGTCTTATCAACAAAGGTGCTAAAGTTCCATATAATTTTGATGTTCACCAAAAGATCAAGAAACAGAATCTTTCAACTGATGAGGTGATCTTACAAATGCAAAAGGATATAGATAGGATGAAGGCTCCCAAGAGCACATTTAATTTGGACTCCATATGTCCTAACCCTATTGACAAAAGTGTGGTGATGGTAGAATTCCCTAAGAAAGTTGAGTTCCCAACATACGACAAATATGATGGCACTGGTGACCCTCACGACCATGTTCGACAGTTCTACATAATGAGCTTTTCCTTTCACCATGAAGACTCCTACTTGATGAGATTATTTCCAAGGAGTTTAAAAGGTCAAGCCATGGAGTGGTTCACCAACCTTTCCCCTCCAGTAAAGACATTTAAAGAACTTGTCCAAAGATTTATTCAGCATTTCGCTTACAACTTATCGAGGTCAATCACAATGCTTGATTTGTGTAAACTTAAACAAAATCAAGGGGAATCTTTTGTCACATTTTTACAATGATGGAGGCGATTGTGTTCGAAATACCCAAGGACAATCCCTGAAGAGGAGAGAATTGATATCATTGTGAACAATCTGATACCAGAACTATGATATGAAGTCAAGAAAATCTCATTTAATTCCTTTGATACTATGGTAGAGGTGGCATGTCACATTGAGGATGTCTTAAAAGAACAAGGAATTTTGGCTAAACCAACAAATAATAACAATAGCCAAAATAACAATACTAATGGTAACAAGGACAAAAAGAACTCCTATTGGAACAAAAATAAGCAAGTGGTCAATGATGGAGTTGTTAACTCATCTCAGGTCAAAAATGAAGGAGTTCTTAACCTCTCTCATGCAGTTCAAGCTATGAAATTGAAAATGTCTTCAACACAACAAGACAAACCTAAGTATCAAAAGAGATCTAAAACGAAGAAAAGACAATTTACCAAATTGGGAGAATCTTACGCAGATGTTTTTAAGACATTAGTTGCTCATAATTTGGCACACCCACAAGATCCTACAAAACATCGCATACCGGATCCTTTACCTCATTGGTGGGATGCTAAAGCTTTTTGCATTTTCCATAATGGGATTGGACACGACATAGAAAATTGTTTTAAACTCAAGCATCTTGTCCAAGACCTTATTGAGAAAGGACAATTACAAGTGGATGGGTTAACCACTAATGCAGATTAAAGGTCCTAGCACTAGCAATTCCAAGTAGCCCATGTCCAAAGGTGCTCTTCCCAAGTCTGCCATTGGTCCTGATTCCAATTATAATCTTATTGACCAGCTACAACGTACACCCACGCAGATTTCCATTTTTGAGCTTTTAGAATTATCTCCTAAGCACAAGCGCATCCTTGAGGATGCCTTGCGAGCAGCCAATGTCCCTAACAACTTAGATATTAACCAATTCCAAAACATGGTCAACCATTTGGCTAGCCCTCATTACCTCACCTTCTCCGAAGAAGATGATAAATCCATTAGTCACCCACATAATTTGGCCTTACACATCGAAGTCATGATTCATAAAACCTGTTTTAGGCGTGTACTGATAGATGGGGGTGCGGGGCTCAATATTTGTACCCTGAGTTTGCTGCTAGCTCTAGGATATTTCGAGAACGTCATTGACACAAAGAAAAGGATCACAATCAAAGCATATGATGAAGCAGAAAGAAGTTTTAAGGGATTGGCCGTTTTACCTATTCGCATTGGTCCAGTAGAGAAAGATATCTTATTTCAAATTGTTGATGGTGGACCTCTAGCCTACAACATTTTGCTAGGTAGGCCATGGATTCACAAAATGCAGGCAGTCCCATCAACATATCACCAGTGTGTTAAGTTTCCCCATAACAGTGTAGAAATTTGCATCCCTGGAGATAGTGCTCTATCAGTTAATAACATTTTTGTGGGATCACATGTACCTTTGAATAGGGAAGCTGACAGTCCTAGTAATTCACTTGAACAATGCAAGCAGAAGTTCAAGACTGTGGATCTTGGGATGAGCGATTATAAGATTGATTCTTTTACAAACATGCCAATCTCTCCTAGGTCTTATGGGAGACCATCCTCAAATGTGAAACCTTCGTCATCAGCAATGACATTATTTGGGAAATTTGTTGAGTCTTCAGTTCCCATTCAAGAAGAGAAAGAGGAAGTTGTTGTAAGGGACTGGATATATCACGAGGAGAAATACAAACATAACGAGAATTTTGCTCCTTCACCTGAAACTTATGGGAAAGGGTATACACTGGTTAAAAATATGGGATATCTGGGATATGGTCCCCTTAGTCATAGGCTGGATGCTAAAGCCGAGCCTCTTGATCATGCTCTCTTCGGACGAAAGAACAAGTCCATGATTGGCTTAGGTTTTGAGAATAAGAAGAAGAAAGGTGTCCCTGTCCCAGCTACGATGGACAGTGACAGTGATGCAGATTATACGCCTGATCTTCCCAATCAACAAGATGTGTCTGATGATTGGGTGGCCTCAACGAATCTCCTTTGGGGAGATTCCATAGATTTGATGCTTGATAGTCCTACTATCCCAGCTGCGACGGATAGTGACTGTGTGACTGCTAGATCGACAAAGGAAAGTGTTACTGTCCTAGCTGCGACGGATAGTACCAATACTAGCACTAGAGAGGGGGAAACCCTTCCTAACCTTGAGGCTTCTACATCATGAGGCCTAAATGATGACTCAGAGACAGACTCCCATGAATATGAATGGGATTCACTTTCAGATGCAACAATTGATCTGGACGTGGATATTATCCATGCCTATAGTACCCAACCCGATGCGACTAACGATCCTAGTGTCGGACTAGAGGATTGCCCTCCTCAAATCACCTTAGTGGACGATGCTTCATTTGATAAGATGAGTCCTAATTTGGGTATCTTAGGAGAAGACTTGATAAACTCCAATTATATGGTCACCAGAGATGACACCTTTCGCTTAAACAACATCGAACCCGCCATTGACTTACCCCTTGTTCACTTTGACCTAATTGACTGGTCTCAGCGCCATCAAGAGCCCACATTCCTCACCTTCCACAATGATTACAAAATTGCTTGCTATCCGAATGCTCTTGAACGCATGGCTTCTTCCACCAGTGAATCAACAACCAGCATGACAGAGCCTGATATTAAGTACCTCAGTCTCAAAATAAAAGAGAAAAAGAAAAATAGGTCTGATGGTGAAAACCACTTTGTGGCGGTGTCAGAACCACAAATAGTAAAAAGAAATGACGCATCCGAAGGTGAAAACCTCTTTGAGGCACCTCAGGATGGGGTACTTAATAACTTGCCGAGTTATTTCCAGGATAGATCATCAATATTGATTGAACCAACAAAGCCAGTCAATTTAAACATAGAAGAAAACCCTCAAATAGTCCATCTTGTTCAGTCTTTATCAGAGGAAGAGACCAAGGCATGTGTACAGTTTTTACAGAAAAAGAAAATTAATTTTGCATGGACCTACTCAGACATGCCAGGGCTTGACACGAATCTCATAATGCATCACTTATCCATAGCTCCAAGAGTCAAGCCAGTAAAATAGAGATTAAGAAAAATGCATCCACATGTAGCTCTACTTGTCAAAGGAGAATTAGAAAAACTTTTGAGAGCTGGATTTATTAGAGCCATCAATTATGCAGAATGGATCTCAAACATAGTACCTGTCTCCAAACATGATGGGTCCATTCGTGTCTGCACAGATTTTAGAGATTTAAACAAAGCATGCCCAAAGGACGATTTTCCACTTCCAAACATTGACATGATAGTGGACATGATGGTGGGCTATGACATATATTCTCTAATGGATGGTTTCTCGAGATATAATCAAATCAAAATAGCTCCTAAAGACCAAGAGAAAACAACATTCACATGTGCATGGGGAACCTGTTGCTGGAACGTCATGCCATTTGGGTTAAAGAATGCAGGAGCAACCTACCAAAGAGCTATGATGACTATCTTTCATGATATGATGCACAAAAATATGGAAGATTATGTGGATGATACCCTGGCAAAATCAAGAAAAAGGGACACACACCTCAATGATCTGGAAGTAATTCTAGATCGTATGGAACAATTTCAACTCAGATTCAATCCAAAGAAGTGCACATTTGGCATCACCTCAGGCAAACTTTTAGGATTCATAATATCAGCAAAAGGTATCAAGGTTGACCCCGAAAAGGTCCAAGCAATCCTAGATATGCCACCTCCTCGGAATATCAGCCAAATGAGAAGTCTTCAGGGACGTCTTCAATCAATTAGGAGGTTTATTTCTTAGCTTGTAGATAGAGCGCAACCCTTCAACAAGACATTGCATAAGGGTGCTTCTTGTGTTTGGAACGAGGATTGTCAAAAGAGCCTAGATCAGATCAAACAATACTTGGTCAATCCTTCGATCCTAATGCCTCCTATTCCAGGGAAACCATTCATCCTATATATTTCAGCTACAGACACTTCCCTGGGGGCATTATTGGCTCAATCAGATGATACTGGGAAAGAACGGGCCATTTACTATATCAGCCGTACTCTAGTCTCCTATGAGATCAATTACAATAATATTGAGAAGTCTTGTCACGCGGTGGTGTTTGCTTCTCAAAAGTTGCGCCACTACATGCTTGCTCATACCATACATTTGGTTGCCAAAATTGATCCCCTTAAATACTTGCTTAGTAAAGCTGCCCTGACGGGTAGACTTGCTAAATGGATGATGGTCCTCACTGAATTCGACATAGAGTACGTTGAAAGGAAGGCAATAAAAGGGCAAGCTATTGTGGACCAATTAGCTGATTTTCCAATCCAGGATAGTATGCCAGTCCAAGTGGAATTCCCAGATGAACACATCTTGTATACAACTACTCGCACTTGGACAATGTTCTTTGATGGTTCCCGCATGCAAAATGGATCAGGTGCTGGAGTGTTATTTGTTTCTCCACATGGGTACAACATTCTGAAGTCTTACAAACTATTATTCCCATGTACCAATAATATTGCAGAATATGAAGCTTTAACTAATGGCTTGAGAATGGCTATAGAATGGAACATCACAGAGTTACATGTCTTTGGGGATTCCCAGTTAATCATCAACCAAGTCAATGAAGAGTATCAAACCAAGGATGACAAATTGATACCCTATAAAAAGATGGTTGATTCTTTGAGATGCTATTTCACCTTTGTGATGTTTCAACAGATCCCTAGGATAGAGAACAAAGCTGCAGATGCCATGGCCACATTAGCTTCACTTCTTCAGTTGGAGACACATGAATCTAGATTTGAATTCCTGGTGGAAGAGCTACACCATCCCATCTTTGACTCGTCTGAAAGCCATTTCATTTGTGCCATTATCACACACGAGTCTTCCCGATATGGTGCTATCTATTCATATCTTCGTGATGGCATCATCCCTGACACATTCAACCGCTCTAAACGATGAAACCTCATCCGTAACGCCTCTCGCCACACCCTCATCTCTGGTGATTTATATAGGAGGGGTTTAGATGGGACGCTCCTTAGGTGCTTGGAAAAGGAGGAATCCAACCAAGTGTTAGCTGACATCCACGAGGGCATTTGTGGCAGACATTCTAATGGTCTTGCCATGGCCCGAAGGTTGCTTAAGGCAGGATATTATTGGCCCACAATGCAGATAGACGCAGTCACCTTTGCTAAGTCATGTGAAAAATGTCAGAAACACGACAACCTGATCCATGCTCTAGGTAGGGAGTTGATCCCTTTTGTTTCTCATTGGCCATTTCAGCGCTGGGCCTTTGATCTGGTTGGGCAGATTCATCCCAACTCATCAGGTGGACACAAGTTCATTATTACTGCCACTGACTACTTCATAAAATGGGTGGAAGCTGTGCCACTTTCTGCTGCTTCAGGAAGGACCATTTCTTTGTTCATCTTGAATCATATCATTTTTCGATTTGGAGTATCTTCTGAGATCATTACTGACAATGGAGGTCAATTTAAGAATAAGGACCTAAAGCACCTATGCAAAAAGTTTAAAATCAAGCAACATTGGTCCTCCATCTATTTTCCACAGGGAAACAGACAGGCAGAAGCTTCTAACAAAACCATTCTTAAGATTCTTCATAGAACAGTGCACAAGAATGGTAGGGATTGGCACTTACAATTCAATCCAGCACTATGGGCTTATAGAACAAGCATTCGCACACCTACAAGAGCCACTCCTTTCTCTCTCACCTATGGCACTGAAGCAATATTGCCTTTAGAAGTCAAGATACCATCACTTAGAGTCTCACTCAAAGGTTTGATTACAGATGAGGATTACCACGCCATGAGGTTACAGGAGATAGAACTTCTAGATGAGAAGCGTAAGGCTTCCTTTGATCATATGAGAGTGTATCAGAAGCGTATGTCCAAGGCATTCAACAAGAAAGTTCTCCCTAGAGAATTTTAAATAGGTGATCTTGTTTTGCGAGAGAACCCTAAGAACCAACAAAACAAAGAGCAAAAAGGCAAGTTTGAACCTAACTGGCTTGGACCATATGTTATCACAGCTGCTTTTGGTACTGGTGCGTATTTACTATCAGACCCTGATGGAGAACAACTCCTTGATCCCATCAACATTGTACACCTCAAGAAGTTCTATCCTTGATGCCCATTCTGTCTGGGGGCATCCTTTGTACATATCTTATTGATCCTGAAAAAATTCTAAAAAAATTGATATATGATGCTGAAAAAATCCTAAAAAGCATATAAAGTCCTGAAAAAATACAAAAAAATCAAAATATTCAAAAAATAAAAAAAATAAAAAAAAGTGCCTTGGTGAAAACCTAGCAATAGGCGCCTTGGTAGCAAAAAATCCAAAAAAATTAAAAAATGAAAAAAGATTCCAAGTGGTGAAAACCTGGAAACAGGCGCTACTTGAGGCCTTTGCACCCCTATTTGTTAGCATATGTCCTCGACACTTAGCCACTTCCCATCATTCCTTCACCTTATTTGGCTTAGTCTGGAATTGGTCTTTGTCTTTGTCTAGGGGGCATGACTGTTAGCATTGGTCTTTTAGGTACGTTTGTCTCTTGGGGCATTTCATAACAGGTATTTTTCAACACCACCCCAAACAGTGTTTTTCAACACTACCCTTGCGTTGAGTGTTTCTTAACACTTATTAGATGTTTTGCCTATAGTCTAAGTATGATGTGATAATGCTCATGTGCAGATGCGATACTCAGAGTCTGACTCTATGACCAACACACACACACTTAAACAATCAACTCGCAAACGATATGATGACTTTATTTTTTTTTGTGTGCTGTCTATGAGGATTTCTTTGATGAGTGATCTCTCCCTGAGAAGTTTTAGATGATGCATAGCTAGAAGACTGAGGGAATGAGAACATGTTTTCTTTCTTTATCTGCTTGTGGGTATATTTTATTGATCCTAACTGTCATAAGCATTTATGCTGGTCCTACTTGACACTATGGATTAACAAGGTATTATCCTTGACTGTTTTGCGAGTGCATGCTTTTAGCTATCCTGACTTTCATGTGTCTTGATACAAGCATAATCTCGCCATATCAAACTTAGGTGATCTCACTGCATTAGTCATCTAGACCTACATGTCTTTGATGTCTAGGTGAGATTTCCACATTTCTATCTGATAAAGATCATATTCATATCCACATAGTTATGCTAGTGTGCATTGTATGATCTTACGACGCTACCAATAATGCTCGATGATGATAATTAGATGTCTATAAGCATTGTGACCTTGCAAGTCAACCACTTTCATAGTAGCTTGCATTTTTAGGGTCATGATAGTCTAGTTTTGCATTTCTTGCATATGGAGAGAGCTCTCCTTTTCATCCTACATGGACCTGTCAGTCGACTGCGCTCACCTTTTCTTCTTCTCGATCATGTCTTTCGCTCCTTGTCTTTTTCATCTCGAACCTGTTCCTGTTCATCACAAGGGGTTAATCACATCATCATATCTATATCAAAACTGTCATTTTCAAGCAACATAAGTCTATATCATACATATGAGAATTAAACATACATCTATGAGAGAGAACATACATAAGCACATACATAAGCATTTTGAGCAAAATGACAAAACAATATACATAAACTGATACATCCATCACAAGTGAGACAAATACACATGATACATCGAACATCCAGTAATCTCATAAATCTATATACAATGTCATGATATACAATACAATATGAGATCCCAAAATCTGGATCAAAAGTCTCAAGATATGTCCAAAACATCTAACATCTAAGCTCTAAGAATCGCTACCACCCTCGTGAGGAGCTCGTGGTGGTGGAGGAGGCATAGCTCTCCTATCGAGTACCACATCTGATACCCCTGCCCGCTGAGAGTATGATAGTGCTCTCTCACCCTCTGGGATGGCCTGCAGATATAACCCGTGATAATAGGCTACTCTCATTGACTCTCGTCGGAGCTCCAGTGCCTCGACCTGTGCCATCGCCTCACGGCATGCTATCTCTGCCCTAAAATCAGATATCTGCTGATCCCACTCTGCCCTCAGATCCAGTAGCTACTGATCTCTCATGGCTATAGTGGTCTGGAGCTGCTATATCTCTGCCTCCTGAGCCTGTATCTGGGCTCTCAGATCCTCTCCCCCACAGGCTGCTCCTGTTGTACCTCTGTCTGCCGGTGACCTGGTCTCACCTCCTCCTCAAGTGTCACTGATCGCTGTCCCCGTGACCATTTTTGGCCACCTGATCTCAATCCCTCTCCCCTCTCCATCCTCCTCCCTCTCCCCCTCCTGCCATCTCCTCCATCCCCTCCCTCTCCTCCTCCCTCTCCTCCATCCCCTCTGTCTCCTCCATCTCCCCCGTCATCCCCTCTGTCTCCTCCCTGCGCTGGTGCCTGTGCATCTGGTATTGTAAATTGAGGGAATGACACCCTCCGCCGCTCTGCTCTGTAGGCTCCATCAGCCCCTGCATCTGCCATATCTAAGAAATACTCCCATGGCTCGCTCTTGATACCTGTTGTCTCTGCGACAGCCTGCTGATAATCCAACATGGGTAGCCACCCATGACCCTCCTCGTCTCTAGCTCTGGCATAGGTGGTAGTCTTTGTCGAGACTCGCTGCTGCCTCCTGAACTACCGCCATACTTGAGTGATGCAAAATCTCTCTACGATCTCTGCATACCGACCTACTAGTGGCCGACTGCACAGCATGTAGCTCAGCTCATCCGCTGCATCTCCCCAAACCTCAACCTCCCTGTAGGGCCTCCATGTGAATGAGGCTATTTCATCTAGAATACACCTGTAGTATGTCACATCCCCAGAATGGGCATGTGATATGAACCCGAGGTACCTGTAGATGTAGGGGTACCTCCTCTCCCTCAGCTGAACCCTGGGGCGCACCATAGCAATGTGCTCCCATGCCCATACCTGTGCCAGGATGGCACCGCATGCCCATGTCCGACCATCTCTGCCAATATGGAAGGACCCCATGCCATCCGTCGCGGCCTGCCAATCAAGTCTACCAAAAGTCGAGCCCATCCGAGCGGGAAACCCTTCTGACTGCGATTAGTCATCAGGATCTGTGAAATGATGAAAGCCACTATACATGGCACTGGGTAGTCTGCCAAAATCGTCTATCAGCCTCTCCTAGCTGATATGCCTATCCAGAATCGTGACATCCTGGAACATCTCCTGAACTAGTCGGTGCCCCTCAGTGGCATCCTGATCATAGTACACCTGTGCCAACAAATGAATCATGTCAGTTTTCATCATATAGAAATATTATATTTATGATTAGATCTTAAAACATGATTATACTCACTGGCTCGCCATGACATGGCACTCGTAGGATCCTGTAGACGTCCTCCAGACTGATCGACGCCTCTCCAATAGGCAGATGGAAGATGTTGTGCTCACTATGCCATCTCTCGGCAAGAGCAGTCAACAACCCATGGTCCGCTTGGATATATGGGTATCTCAACAGATACCGAAATCCCATCGCTCTAAGGTCGGCATTGCCCGGATCGTCTAGATCCCTAACACACCGCAATCCTGTCACCTTCGGCGCTCTAATGATGAGCGCCGGAAAAACCTCCTGCAAGCCAAAACCAAGCTAGTTGTTAGCACATATCATGATGGATGTCCAAAAACTCAGTATAAAACATCCCAAAAATGTAACATTGTCTAGACCCATGTCATTTTTGCTCAAAAATATATTAAAAATCAATATTTTATGCTAGGCGATATTCTTTCTTGGAGAAGTATTGCACGATACTTCTCCCTATAGCGGGGCGATAAACTTTACATCATGCGATACTTCACCCAGTATCGTGCGATCTTTCACCCAGTATCGTGCGATACTGGTGCCTAAGGTCGCGCGATACTTTGGGGACACGCGAAGTATCGCGCGATACTTCTCCCCAAAGAGTGCAATACTTCTAAAGTATCATGCGATATTTCACCTGACAAAAAATTTTGAAATTTAAAAATTTGAAAAAAGTGCTAAAATAAGCTATTAAATGCCAAAAATGACTAACAAGCTCGAGTTTTTCAAAAACATACTGGGGCAGGATAGTGTGGTGGCCGGTTGTGCAACCGGGCGCACTTGAATCGATGCCTATGGACTGGAACTCCTGCTTGCTGGGCCATTTTCTCTCTCTCAAGCTCTGAAATTCTCAAATCACTAAAAGACAAATGATTTTTGAAAATGACATTTTGACCCCTTTTATAGTCTTTTGACTTTTTGACCTCATTTTCAAAACACCTCAAAATTGCGCGAAAATTACACCCCTAGCTAATTTTGACGTCCTGAATCCATTTTCAGACTTGAAATCAAAATCCAAAGTCATCTTGATAGTCAAAATCACATTTTAAAATCTTCCCTTCTTCTACGCAGTTGACTGATCTTTTGAGGCCTAATCCTTCGATCTTTGTTGGGGCATTGTCATTTCTTCATTTCCATGTCTTCCAAACTTCTAGTCTTTCATTCATATTCATTCCATTCCCTCATTTCTCACGTTTGACTACATCTTTTCAGTCAGGCTGGGGCATGTTTATTGCCTAATGGTTAACCTATTTGACCCTTACATTCGATTGTGATTTCATTCTGATTTGATCAAATCCTTATCAATTTGCTATTCTCCTCTACCTGATTTCAATTTTGATTCTGAGGGGGCAGTACTTATGGGATTCTCATCCCTGATTTCCTTGATTTTCCTGATTCAGACATCTTTTGTGAATTGTCACTCAAATTTGAGATTCTTATCTCTTACTTTAAATGTGATCCCAAATCGACCTCATGTTCAAAGGCCTTTGTTTATGTTTTGTCCAGATGTGATCCCGAATCGACCTCACATCTGAGTTGTTTTGTGATCCCAGATCGATCTCACATTTCAACTTCATTCTTTGACTACATGTGTTCTCAAATCGATCACACATTAGTCAAAGAGGGGCAAATGTATGCACCCAAAAATGGTCGCCTAGACTTTGGGCCCCATTTATTCAATTTATCAACCCTGAATCATTTTGATCAATAATCAATATTTTTAACAATATCAATTTCTTGATCAAATCCTAATTTCAATCATATATTAGATTTTTATCCTTGGGCTAACCATTTATCCTAAGTCTTTATTTATTCAAAAGGAATATTTCCTCCCCTTTTAATAAATAAAAAGCCCCACCTTTTCTTCTTATCCTAAGTTGCACAAATAAAGCATTATTCCTATTTTATAAAAAGGAAAAAAGCACCTTTTGTCTCACATGAGGCTCAAAAGTCAACACTTCACTCTCATTGGAGGATACTTGTGCACATGGATTGCTCTTCTTTCAAGCTCCACCGCCGATTAAGATTTTTTGCTTCTTAATCTCAATGGTCCATTTCACCTCATTTCTTATAAAAGGAGAGCTCTCTCCTTCATTTGTATATCTCATGTTTTTATGCTAATGTTATGCTGCAGGTTTTAGGTGCATTTGGAGCTTTTGAAGATATTGAAGACTTGTTGCTTTCATCATCTAGTTCATATTTACTTTCATAGTTGCATGATAATGGCATTCTTAGTATAGATTTCCTTTTATGCAATAGAATAAGCTCACATAGTCTAAATAGGAAGGATTTGTAGCACTTGTTCTTTCCTTTCATAGCATAGTTTGTACTTTCACTTCATAGATTAGATTGCATTTCCATTTCTAGTTGCATATTCATTTTAATATAGCTTGCATTGCATTGCATATTTAGTTCTTGGAGATATTGGCATTGTTGCCCTTGTCTTCACTTGAATCTCTCATTGTATGGTTGACTAGCAAGGTCACAAGTTTGTAGCTCTAGCTGAGAGCAATTTTCAACCTTGCAACTTCATACATAGAGAGCTATGAGCCACTTTGTGAGGCCTCATTCTTGAACAACCTTTCATGTAATGGTTCATAAAAGTGCACCATTTTAGTGTGTACAAGGAGGTCCCGGGGATGCCCGAAGACCTAGAAATGATACCAGAATGGGACAAAATGCCAGGGATAGGCATAAAATCTTATGGTCACTTTGATGAAGGCTAGAAGGACCTATTTCTAAGTCCTACCTATAAAATAAAGCCATGGAAGAGGGAAATTAAGGAGAATCCTCGAGATCCTAACCCTAATTTCACCTCTAACAAAGTAGAAAAGAAGTGGAAAGTGGGGAGAAAGCCAAATACATGAAAAGCCTCGATCAAGGTGCTTAACATGACCCCATACCACTTACTCGAAGGGCTAAACACTCTTATCATGGAAGTGCTTCCATTTTAAGATGATACACTTTCCTTTTTATTTCCTATCATTGAATCTTTAGTTTGTACATGTACCTTTGGTGTATTCACCTCTATAGGACTATCATCAATTAGTACTTCATTACCACTGATTTTTCCAACATCTTGTGCTTCAATTTCATGTACTTTCTTAGGGATATCATAAATAACACCACATATTTTCTCTTTAGGAGTAGATGTATTATCGATCTGCTTAATAACTGGCTCATCAATATTTTGATGTTCACTTGTACCTTTTACTTGTTCTGCTTCCTTCTACATTTGCAAATTTTTCTTCCATATCTCCATAGTTTCATCATGAACACTTTGTATGTCATCTACAAGTATTCTTGCAGCTCTGTTTCTGATCTTGAAATCTTGTTTGTAAGCTTCAACCATTATCTTTGCTTCTTCGAGATTCAACGTAGAAGTTACTTGCATAAGTGCTCTCTCCATGATCTCTCTATCCAATTTTAATGTTGCTCTCCATCTTCCATCAATCAATTTAAATAGTTCTTTAGGTAGGACCTGGTATAGTTCACTTAGAGTTCTACATAATTTGTGTAGGATCCATATAATTGCCTCCTCTAACTTTCTTTTGTCTTCATCACTTAAAAATTCATATCTTCTTGAAACACTACCTAGTCTACCGCTCTCTATTATGTCCTTAACAATGAAATCAATAGCAGTGGCTTTCTTCTTACCAGTCACCTTCAAATTCTTCACTTCCTTGTCTAATTTAGTTTTCTTATTCATCTTCAGATGTGTCTTTCTTCTTACTGACCTTACTAGTCTCACCAGATTTCCCTTTCTTCCTCTTATATGTCTTCTTTATTGTAAGAGTCTCCTCTTTCTTTGCAGATGTAGTGAGTGTATCATGTGTTGGGTTATCAACATCAATAGATTTAGTAGAATTACCACCCTCTATATTTCTAAAGATATGTGATAGCTTTTCAATCATTCTCCTTGTCTTCCTCTGTATCACTAGTTTCATTAGTTCCATCTGAATCTTAGGAACAACCTCTTCATAAGTTTGAAACCTAGGTACAATAGCATCTATAGGTTTAGACAAAAGTGCATCAAAATGTAGTCTCACTAGATCAATGTCTACTTTAGAACCCATGGCAGGAACCCAAGATGTTCTTGGTTGCACAACTTGCAAAATACAAGTGCCAGTATCAACAAGAAAATAAATATGTTCTTTATATTCTTCTACAATACCGGTTGGGATTCTTTCTCACATGTGCATTCTAGTTTTAAAATCCTTAAATTAACCCCACATAACTTTATCAAATTTATATCCCAATTCCTTTATTAATTAACTTATATGTACTACCACTAGTCTATCTATAGCCCATTGAACTGCACCTCTACTAGGGAAATGATTTTGTAGATAGAAAATGATACATACCAAGATAGCTCCATACTTGAATGGTTGTTTATTTTCCTTATTTATCTTGTCCATATTTACCATGAATTGACTTCTCAGCATCTTCTATAGATCATATATTTCATACTCCTTAACCATTTGGTAGGCAACATGAATTTCTCCACCGAGCACACTGTGTAGATGACTAGATTGGTAAACTCTACAACCAATAACCATGGATACAAATCTAAGCTCCTTATCTTCAATATCATTGATTGTTAGAGATCAGTAGTCAGGTTTAGATTTGGTTAACCGAGTAACCAAATTAGTAGAAATCATCCTTAGGGTAGCTGACTTACCGGTAGCACAAAATCTAGTTATTCTATGAATGATCTCCATCATGATCTTGTGTGGTCTATCCAACCACTTAAATTGATCATGTACACAGCTCAACACATATCAAATCCATTTCTAATGAAATAAATTAGGTATATCCACTGCATAGGCAAACCCCTTTATTCTCAAATGCTTGTGCTCATCCTTCAACACATGATTCTCACATAATCCTTCATATTTTTTGTTAATAGCATCCGCTCCTACTTCATCAATTTTGTAATGAATGTATGATCAGATGTCCTTGATTAATACAACTCTAAGTGTTATGGAAGATAGGGCACCATCTTATATTTTTCACTGGTCTTCATCATATGAAGCTTGAATATGGGTCTTGGTTCCTTAGTGATATCAACCAAAGCAGGGGTATTCACAACTCTTTTTGTGATTTAATTCAAAAAGCACACCAAAATCTTATCACAAACCATAAAAATACCCATTGCTTCATCGATTGGTGTTCATGAACACTATCTCACTTCTTAGTTTTCAAATCACAACGGTCACCTTAAATCGCCTTTAGAAACTTCACAAGTGCACATAAGTGTAAGATCAAAATTAGGGTTAGAGAGCATATCAAAAGAAACCACAAAAAATTCAACAATATGCAAATCCTAACTCAATCTCATCATGAAAACTACTTGAAAATAAAGGAATTAAAAGCAATAAAACCCATTCAAGCAATTGTTCCCATGTTCTCCTTTCTTCTCCAAATTATGGATGGATGTAGCTCTTGAAAAGATCTTGAAATGCACTATGATATCTTGAAAGAAAAACTAAGAATACTAGGAGTAAATTATCATTCAAAGTGGTTAAAGAAATTAGTGCAAAAGAAGCTCAATTTATAGAGTTGAGAGCCAAAATGCAAGAAAAGGCAAGTTAGTGTGCAACATAGAAATTTGTCATAATTATGACAAATTAGAGGCACAAAAGGGAATGCACAATTAAGGGGAATATGGAAGAAGAAATATTAGGCTAATTAGTAAGGAATTTGGAAGCCAAATTAGTGGAAAAGGGATACGAAAAGTGGAAGAGACGTGGAGGCTAATTAATAGGAGATCATGAAGCATGATTTAAGGGAATGTGTAAGAGTCACATTTTTGAATATTTAAAAATCAATATCCCCTCAAAAAGCCTAATTAGGAATTTAGAAAATTCCATAATTCAAAAAGGGAAGCACTTAATTAATTCAAGATTAATTAATTATATGAGTTCTTAGGATAGGATAATTAATCTAATAAATAGATTAATACAAAGGGATAAATTATGGGTTATCTATCCCAAGGGGATGAATTAGTAAGATGATTGGCCAAATTGATGATGTATGATTGAAAGGGAATTGGTCTTGAAAGATTTGATTAGGGTTTGAACTGATCTCAATGATTAAAAACCAATTAGGGATTGACGCAACATTGATGAACTTTGACAATGTGCGCGATTGAAGATGACATGATAGGATAGCATCAATGAACTTTGACAATGTGCACAATTGAAGATGATATGATAGGATAGCATCAATGAACTTTGACAATGATTTTTAGGATTGACGCAATGATGATGAAATAGCATCGATGATCTTGGACAATGCTATTTAGGATTGACTTGAATTGGTTAACGAGGCATCAATGAACTTTGACAATGCGCTCAGGATTGGATTGATGACAATGAGGCATTGATAAAATTTGACAATGCACTCGGGGGTTGATTGATGATGATGAGGAATTGATGAAATTTGACAATGCCTTGGATTGATTTGGGATTGAATTGATTTGAATGTGATTGAAATGGTCTTAAATTGATTAGGACTGATCATGATTGATTTGGACTGATTTGACATGGTCTAGGATAGACTACGATCAGTTTAGGAATGTTTAGGAACATTTAGGATTGGTTTAGGAAAGATTAGGAACATTTAGGATCAGTTTAGGAAAGATTAGGAATGTCTAGGATCGGTTAAGGAAAGATTAGGAACATTTAGGGATGGTTATTATTCAAAACAATGTAAGCAGTGTTAGTAATCAATTAAACAATTTTCAATGCTTAATCGATAAAAAAGGACAAAGTGCTAACATACAATAAAAACCATATGTGTAACACAGGGAAGAATAATTAGAATGCAAAACAATGTTTCAATTGTAATGTAGAAAAGGATAACACCAAGACTAACAGGCTTGAGCCATTTTTGGGTGTCTACATTTTCCCCTCTTTGATACAATGCGATTATGAGCGTTGTGTCAAAGAATATCGAAAGGAATCGCATGAATCATACCCTAGTGACAATGGGATACAATGGTGATATATAGGTACCCCCTTGAGAAATTGACCGAAAAATACAAATGATAGGTCAATTTGTCAATAATGACAAGAGGAATCCAATGCAACAAATGGTTCACAATCGGACATCAGATGCAAAAGATATGGGCTGCAAAGCGTAAAAAGCATCATGACCAAGGCAAAAGGAAAAGGGTGCACACCCATCTAGGCATAAAAGAGGCTATAAAAGGGGGTGATAAGTGTGAGAAGCTCATTTTCACCCTCTCATTTGGATGAATTTGAGCTCTGGAGCAAGGAGAATGGATTGATTGCTAGTGGAGAAACATCGCGGGGAACAAGTGCGGAGCTTTCGATGACTGACTAGTGCAGGACCACGGGTGAGTACATCAAGGCCTCTTAGTGTTTCATTTGTTTTTAATCATTTCTAGGTTGCTTTGGGTAGTGTGTCAGATCAAGATCTAGGTTTGGGGGCAATTTTGGTAGTTTGGAGGCCCCAACTGCACAGCTTGCACACCCAACTATGTAGTTCTAGGGACCAACTGCACAACTTGCGTAGTTGGTAAGGGAAACTACGTAGTTGGTAAGCCAAACTACGCAGTTAGTCAAAACAACTGCAATCAAGGTCAAATCAGAGTGAAAAGGGTTTAAAACCCTAGGATAGGTCAAAATGTGGTCATCATGGTCAAATTTAGGTCAAACTTGGTCAACAACAATAGAAAGTAACATAACGCTGACACAAGTTGCATTGCAAACACAAGAGGAGTTACCGCTCTTGCAGACACGCAAGGGTAGACCAAGGTGTCTAACATTACGTCATTGACTTAGTGGTTATGAGAGGGACATCTTATCCAATTAAGGATTGTATTACATTACATTCATGCCAAAGATGAGGGTGAACAAAGGGTTGATTACAACATTGGCAGAGTGATGGCATTCAAAGACCAACTCATTTCATTTGCCTACTAGAGAGGCTATAGTGACATTAGAGGATGTCTGGTGCATCTTCCAAATACCTATTCATGGGGAGATTGTGGAGTATGACTCATCGACAAGGAGAGCATCACTTCACTAGTTGTTCGAGTGCAAGGATAGTGATTTAGACATCAGGGATTATGAGATCCAATGGGATACTATGATGAGTCAACACGTGATGTTGATCATAGTGATATGATGTGTGATTGCGGGTCTAGTGGTGCCATACAAGAGAGGATGTAGATTTCCAATTGGATGGGGTAGGTTACTAGAGCAGATGATCATGGATGGGACAATATTTGTGTGGCGTCCATGCATGTTGGCTATGACATATTATCACTTGCATCAAATAGAATACATAGGAGCATTGTCGATGAGCACAGGGGTGACTTTATTACAGATGTGGGCATATGGACATATAGCAATATTTCGGCCTATAACAGAGTAGGTAGTGGCTCCAGAAATGCCATAAGTACATTGTTATAATGGTGCTTTATCACATGGACTGATGGGATATATATTGCACTTTAGACATAATTTAGATGCATTGAGAGATTTCACGTGGTGACCATACAGAGATTGCCCCAGTTGGGCTGATGATGATGAGCACTTTCCTTACTATAGACATCAGAGGTACTTGATTGGGTGTGCAACTATAGGGAATGTAGTTATTGAGGTGCAGTTGCTAGAGAGAGTGCATAGGCAATTTGGTGAGAGACAAGGAGTGCTGACAAGGATGGAACTATTTGCACAGTCACAAATAAAGACAACATCTTGGGGTGCACTGATTAGGTCACAGGTTGTGTACGCAGAGTTTGAGTAGTTACAACCTCGATAGTGGGGAGATGGTATAGATATGAGGGATAGAGGGATGACACAAGAGTATGATAGGTTGTTTTCTCAACATAGGTTGATACCATTGACAAATCCAGATGTGTCAGTGCCAAGGATGCACGTTCTAGGATCAAAGACAGAGGAGAGCAATGATGAGGATGAGGAGGGAGATGAGGATGAGGATATACATGAGGGTGAGGATGGAGATGAGGATGAGGATGGAGATGGAGATGAGGATGAGGATGGAGATGAGGATGAGGATGAGGATGGAGATGAGGGTGATGCACCATATGATCAAGATGTACAGGCTCCTAAGCTATAGTGTTAGGTAGCATATGATGAGCCAGATAGACAAGGTAGGAAGTACATAGTAGAGCTGAGGGGTCATATTGATGTTTTGATTGCTGAGAGGGATGCAGACAAGGCTACTTGGCATGTGAAGCGGGCTACTTGGCATGTAGAGTGGGACAAATTGATAGTAGAGAGAGATACAACTATATCCTCTCGAGACACAATACTGTCTAGAGCTTAGAGGGTAGAGGATCATGCACAAAGAGCTGAGGATAGTGCATAATGGTTCGTTGGTCTCATAACAGATGCAGGGATACGTGAGGTAGCTAGCATGCTAGTAGATACTCAAATGAATATACAGTACTGGAAGGATATGTATAGGAGATATGTACCATGAGAGTAGTGGCCATTGAGCATGAGGAGCAACACGAGTAGGGTAGACTCCCAGAGGACATTGAACAACGGGTGAACTATGGGATGAGGATGCCACTAAGACTAGATCAGATAGGGGGGGCTTCGTCATCGAGGTCAAGCAAAGACCAGGATGATAAAGAGAGCATAGGTTGACAGGAGGCTCTCTCTCACATAGATGGGCATACATGATATGACCTTTGAGCTTGTGGACCTTATATAGACAACCTCTTTGATGTTTGTACTCTGATACTATTTTGGATTTATATGTATGCATGAGATGCAACTATGTTATGATGCTTTTTTGTTTTTGGTATTTTTATGATATATATAGATTGGATATGATTTTTTCCTTTATGCTTCTCATATGATGACATATATGTGATGCCACCTATTGTTATTTGAAATATATGAATGCAACATGCTTAATGCTTCTTTTTTTGCTTTTTTTAGAAATGTAATGCATAAATGACACGAATGCCATATCTTTGTCATAAAATTTCTAAGATGGATATGAAATGCAGTATGATGTTATTTGTGTTTAGATTAACCTAAAATGTAGGATGCATAATGCACTTATTTTTGTGTACCAGAGTACTAGACCAAAGTGACTGCGAGGACTGACAAAGGAGCCTTAAGGGGGGATGGAAATTAGACAGGCAAAGTTAGTAGAAGATGACAAGATTGCTTTCATAAATGCATTTCAAGTTATTAGAGCTTTATTTTGATATTGCAAAGGAATGTGACGCGTCATGGCATGAAGGGCTAGAGCAAAAAGGCGATCCATTTGCGTAAAATAAACACAATATAGACAAAAGATGAGCCCATTCTTCCTAACACAAATTAAAGAATGCCCCAGAATGTCATGAGATCATCTAACAGACATTAATCAAAAGAAAACAATCATGAACCATCTTGTCCATTTTTGTATGTTTCATTAATATCATCGAATGGCATAGGAACCTGATTGATATAAAAAAAAAATCAATAAAAGATAAAACAACTCAGGAAAATAATGTGAGCCAACATCCATTCTTATTTGTTTTTTAGTTATTTGTTTTGGACAATTGTTACGACTGATTAGGTTGGATTAAGGTAAGTTGAATGAATGCCAGACTAATTGGTTGATTGATTGATAGTTGTTAGATCGATTGCCATAGTGATGTTGTTTGTGAAAAACATGATTACGTTGAAGCACATAGGTTGTGTCTGCATATATAGTTGCTAGAACACAGAAGGAAATATTATGTACAAAATTTTATTATAGGTTCACTTTTTAAGATTTTACAATTTTTTTGGATTTTTTTGAGAGATATTTGATGTTTTTGTTTCTTTTTTTAGGACATTTTGTAATTTTTAGAATTTTTTCATGACATTTTATAGTTTTTTAGGATTTTTTTAGCTTCATATTTGGATTTTTTGGATTTTTTTCAGGATCATATTTAATTTTTTGGATTTTTTTTAGGATCATATTTGAATTTTTTGGATTTTTTTAGGATCATATTTGTATTTTTAGGATTTTTTCAAGATCATATTTGAATTTTTAGGATTTTTGCATGATCATATTTGAATTTTAAGGATTTTTTCAGGATCATATTGAATACTTACATATCGTTGTTGTCAATGCAATAAAGTGATGATCCTAAGGATCAACCATTCTCAAAACTATGCTTCCAACTCAAATTCAAATCCAGGCCAATAGGTAGTCGTGCCTCCAAACATCACACAATATATAGAAGGTCGAGGATAAGGTACATTCAGACTAGTTATTGCTCATGGAAATTACAAGGACTATTAACCAGTAACAAGCCATGAAAAGGGCACTAGGAAAAACTCACCAGGGAAAAATATATGATCAGGGTATATGATAAAGCCAGATGAAACCATGATAGATTGAAGAGCAACGACTTACTACATGGGGTGCCTATTTGCCAAGTTTTCACCATGGTACTTGCCCAAAGCACCTAGCTCCTGTTTGCCAAGTTTTCACTATTAGATGAAATTTTTCTCTTTATTTTTTTTGTGTGTGTTACCAAGATGTCAATTTGCTAGGTTTTCATCAAGGCACTTTTTTTCTTTTAACTTTTTTCAATTTTTTTGTATTTTTTTCAAGAACTTTTTGCATTTTATTTTTTATTTTTTCAAAAACTTATGTGTAATACTTCTGGAGATGCATGTTGTTGATTGCCTTTGGTAGTGGATCTCCCTCTGGAGTTATAAGCTGATATACCCCAGATCCATATGCTATAGTGACTACATATGGTCCTTCCTAGTTGGGCTCAAATTTGCTTGGTTTCTCTTTGTTTGGCTGGGTTTTGTAGTTCATCTTCAGAACCAAGTCTCCAATTTCAAAGTGACGACCTCTAAATTTCTTGTTGTATATTTTTCTAAGATGATTCTGGTAAGCTTGTAAGTGAACTAAGGTGACCTATCTCCACTCATCTAGCATTTCTAGCTCGTGGAGTCTGGCAACTCTATATTGTTCATCATCTATGATATGTTGTAAAGATACTCTCAGTGAAGGAATCTCAACTTCAAGGGGTAGTATGGCCTTAGTGCCATATACTAGAGAGTATGGCGTTGCACCGACATGAGTGCGAAAGTTGGTTCTATAGGCCCAAAGAGCTAGATTTAATTATAAGTGCTAACATCATTGACAGTCTATTGTAGAACTTTAACTATTATTTTATTGGATGCCTCTGCTTGGTCATTACCTTGTGGATAGTATATGCTAGAAAATCCATGATGAATCTTGAATTACTTACAAAGTTCTTTGACATCTTGATTCTAGAAGGGGCTACCGTGATCGGTAACAATAGCCATAGGAATTCAGTAACGACATGTGAAATAGTTGAAGATGAACTTGGCAAATTTTTTTCCAGTGACATACATCATAAGGATGGCCTCAACCCATTTGGTGAAATATTCAGTAGCTGTCATAATATACTTATGGCCATTAGAAGACAGAGGAGTGATTTTCCCTATGAGGTCAAATGCCCATTGCGAAAAAGGCCATGGAGAAATAACTAGTTGCAAATCTTGAGTAGGGGCATGAATCAAATTGCTGTGTATCTGACACTTATGACATTTCTTTGCAAAACTATATGAATCTTCTTCCATGGTGGGCCAATAATATCCAGCTCTTACCAGCTTCTTGGCTAGACTCAAACCATTGAAATGACCCCCGCATATACCATCGTGCACCTCATGTAAAGTAGTTTCATCTTCTCGTGAATAAAGGCATCTGAGGAGGGTTAAGTTAAAAGATCATTTGTATAAGGTTTCTCTGACAATGACATATCTAGAGGATTAGAGAATAAGGGCTCATCATTGGTTCTTGGAAAGGTCAGGAGATAAGATCTGGGCATGAAGGTAGTTGTAGATATCTTGATACCATGGGGAATCGAGACCAACAATGTCATAAATGAGCTCAGAATGTAGAATATCAAATGCTAGGATCAATAATTTCTCAACCAAGAACTCACAACACTCTTCATTTTGTGGCATATTAATCATGTAAGCAATGGTAGCCATGGCATCTACTTGCTTGTTATGTATCTTGGGAAGTTGTTGGAACGTGATTGTAATGAACTAAAATTTTAAGAACTCTACAAGTTTCTTGTAGGGGATCAACTTCTCATCTTTAGTTTCATAGTCATCATTAACTTGTCGGATGAATAATTGAGAATCACCATATACTTGTAAATGCTGAATTTTCCATTGTATTGCTAGTTTTAGGCCGGTGACCAAAGCTTCATACTCAAAAATATTGTTGGTACATTGAAAAGCTATCCTAAACTATTTTGGAATGACATCTCCTTGGGGAGTAACAAACATAATTCCATCTCCTGAACCATTTCTAGTATGTGATCCATCAAAATATAACTGCCATTGATTGGATTCTTCGAAAGCAAAGATGGACTCATCTGGAAATTCAGATAACAAAGGATGGTCAGCTTGAACTGGAGCTTCTGCAAGTTCATCTACTATTACTTTGCCTTTTATTACTTTTTGATCAACATATTCAATATCAAACTCTAATAGGATCATGACCCACTTTGCTAGACGCCCTGTGAGAGCTGCTTTGCTGAGAAGATACTTTAGAGGGTCAATTCTTGAGATGAGCATTATTTTTTGGTGGAGCATATAGTGTCTCAATTTTTCGGCTCCGAAGACCACATCAAGACAAGCTCTCTCAATGAGTGAATAATTGAGCTCATACCCTACAAGTGTTCTGCTAATATAATATATAGCTCATTCTCTTCCATGTTCATCATGTTGGGCTAGAAGAACACCCAACGTTGTATCAGTAGCTAAAATGTATAACAGAAAAGGATTCCCTAAGATAGGAGGCATTAGAATGAGTGGATTAAGCAGGTAATCCTTTAGTTGTTGAAAATATTCTTAACACTTGTCATTCCATTTGAAAGTTGTTTGTGTTTGAAAACACTTACGCCACTTAGGGCTACCAATATGCCTTGAGACTAATGTTAGGAGTGGTTAATTCCAAGTATGAGAGCTCTGCAAGACAACTGGACCAACTATAGGGTCTTAATATGCCCTCTTCTGCTTCTGGCTCTGCAAAACCAAGGTGGGTGCACCTAATCCAGAGAAAAATCCACTCACTACACACCTTATACTTCTAGATTCATAAAGTAGATCATAGTAAAGGATTACTAAATACTAACCAGGTATTCATTGAATCAACTCTACTATGCAGGATAAAATGGCCTTGTGAAGGGTATTACTACTATTAACCAAAAAATGAAAAAGACTTGAAATGGTGTTGATATTCAAAGATGCAGGAAATAGCCAAAACCCATCAAACACTGAACTCAACTGAATGTACTAATCCTTGATCAGTGCCATTATCCATTGGGCAAATGATCAAATGCATGTATAGAAACATGAACCAACTACTGTCAAAGACTCAAAGCCATAAATACAACTATTCCAGCCCATCCACTACTTATAAGATCCTTTTGTAGATGAATCTAATGAATCTATGCCCTATCCAAAGTATTTTTCACTTGATCCTAGATCAAGAACTAAAGACTAGAACATATGAAAAGGTAACCCTATGCAATGGACCAGAAAATCCAAAACTCATAAAACTGACACCAAGGAGATACTTGAAAGCTTGAAACAATTATATTAAGTATGATGAATCATGTACATGTCTATACCAGAAATGAGACTACCACTTCAATAACCTACAAAAGATACAAAGAAGTTCTATTCACTCCTACAATGTGACAGAGTTTTACTGCTTCCTACTGGAACTAATCAAAATCAGAACCCTTGGAACTGATCAAAATTTGAACCCATCCTAAAGATCATGAAAATTATTTTATAGGAACAAGGATGCAACAAGCTACAAATCATTAGGGCACAAAATTTAAGTCTACAACCACCCAGTACAACAAGAAGAGAAAGAGTGCAGAGAAGCCTAGAAACCTGGGAAAATCAGATCAAATTTGATGTACAATGCATTGGTTTCCTCATCATAGACTAACTATGATCACAAGTTACTGCCTTCTTGTTGTAGGAGAAACAAAATTCAATGCCAGGACCAACTTGAGAAACTTCGCATGTACATAGAGGTCACTGACATACCAAACCCTAGCCGCCTGCAGAAAGAAACAATCCATTGCATTTACACCAGTGCAGCACCCCAGGTAAGAAAATCTGATCTGTGCAGCCACATAGACCTTCACCATCATCATCGCAACTGCTACTATCCTAGAAAAATCAATTCTGAGCTACCACACCCATCGCAAACAACTCACTGTGAAAACACCGGCAAGAAACCCTACAATCATATTTGAATTTGGGTGCCAACAGTTAGCCGGTCAACTTTAAAACATAATTGTCAATTCATTCTCTTTCGGCAAATTAGGTGGCCCAAAAAGGAATCCTGGTTTACATTCATGCCTAGTCGCATGATCGCAAGACACCCTACTCACCCTTATGATCATGCGACTGCAATCACTTAGCCGTGCAACTGCAATCACAAACCCACTCAGAAGTTTGAATTTGAAATGCAACGGTCATCCTCAGGGTGCCAACAATCTATCAACGGTCAACATTTGAACTGAGATTAACTTTATATCACCACCGTTTGATTCATTTACTTTTCTCAGGCTGACGCGCTTTATATTTCTTTAAAAAAAATCGACGGTCATTGTTACATCGTGATGCTAAAAGTCAAGCATCTCACCTCAGCAGTATAGCGACAACCACACGATCTTCATAGACTTGCAGACGCTCCACATCCTTTGAAAACTATGGCCCCACTAACAACATCCAGCTCGTCACCCTACCGACCACTCAGAACTGAGCACATCACCGAGAAAGCGGCCCCAGTTTATCTAGTGAACTGGTGACTGAAGAACTTTTGCTAGTTCAAGAAATACTTTCCACCATCACTAAAAAAACTTAGTGATCACACGACCACTATTCACTGAATTGCCAAATAAACTAGGGCATTGCCAAAACATTACGTGAACTAGCGAACAAGAAGAAAATTTGTCGAGCCACTAAATATTTTATCACAACTACCAAAGACACCAAGAAATTCAATTGGGCCCACGCAGGAAGATCCATGGCCATCTCATAATCTCATAGACCTGACACACTTCATAAGCTTTTACGCCAACCCTTGATTTTATACGGATGTCAGGTCCCACTGCACTTATCCACCAACAGGCCCCAAGTGACAGATGTCAACCAATCACATGGTCACATGTCAAAAATTCCTAACATGCGATCATGTGACAATCAATGAAAACATGTACCTTCGCTTCCTTTCTGACATTGGGACCACCACCGAAGAAATGCCTGAAATAAACAAGATCAACGACAGGTGCATGACCTCATGACATGAGAATATTCTTTACGATCACACACCCATCATAGATCAAAAGCCTCTTGAAGACCCAGGCCCATGAGATTTCCATGTCATTATCAAGCATCCAATAAGAAAACTCTAGCTTAGCAGCCTCTGATAGCAATCCCACAGTCCATTGCATCATCGAAGAAGATTGACGGTTGTTGCTATACTGCGATCTTAAAAAATGAGCAGCTTTCCCTAGTGGTATAACGACAACCGTGAGATCTTACTGAAGTTTAACCCCTTGGGAAGGAAAAGGTCCCACCAACTGATCGCACTTGCACAGTTAAGACTGACGAACAAGGAATGCCAGCAAAAGGGAAGAAAAGCGAGGTCAAAAACATCCAAAGTTTTTACAATAGTGAAGGATCAAAAACATCCAGGTTTTTCGATGCCAGAAGACAAGCGTGCAAAAATAGGAAGCACAAGGTTGAAAACAACCAGCGTTTTCGTACAAATGACAGAAAACATCATGGGTTCTCAACAACACTATGGGTTTTTGACACTTAGGCATATTCTGAAACTGTTTCTTGTAGACCTTAAAACTTGAATAACTCTCTAGATTTTGTGGATTATGAGACATGATCTGGACTGGAGCAAGGTGACACAATGAAGAACACAGGGTAGGACACTTCAAGAAAACTTGAAAGGAAATGGGCCATTTTCAAAAGATTTTGCATTGATAGGAAAATGGACCAACAGTGGCTCTAGTTGGGGACATGTATCTCCTACAGGTACAATGAGGACCTCAGATCTCTGGGAAGAAGTAGACCACCCACTGGAGAAAAAAAAATAGGCTCTCTCCCTGCTCTTTATCCAAGAAATCACAAACTGGCTCCTCATAAAAACCTGGCACCATTTGTACAAAATATACAGAAAATACATAAGTAACATCGGTATGCTAGAAGAAAACCAACCCTTTCCTTTATCAAAAACTTGGTTTCTGCTCACAAAATCAAACAAAGGTCTGAAACCTTTTCCACGTGCACAATGATAGAAAACACTGTCAGGTACCGACTGCAAAACAACCCTGGGTTTATCATCACCAATGCCCTCCTTCACATGTCCCCCCACAAACTCACTACTTGAAAAACAAGCATCATCAAAATCATCATGGATTGAAACATATGGAAGGGGACAAAAGACTGACATCTTTCCTCCCTGGCTGCAGGCATCTAGCTCATCTCTAATGCACTCTTGCACATCGAAAGAGAAACCATTATATTCATTTTCACTTACCTCAGCCAAGACAACTGATTCATCTTGATGAATTATACCTTTATCTTCATAAAGATAACTCTCATGACTAACATCATGAATCACATTATCTTCATCACTGTCAATACTTGGTTCTCGACAACACTGTGGGTTTTCGACACTTAGGCATATTCTGAAACTGTTTCCTGCAGACCTTAAAACTTGAATAACTCTCTGGATTTTGTGAATTATGAGACATGATCTAGACTGGAGCAAGGTGACACAATGAAGAACATAGGGCATGACACTTCAAGAAAACTTGCGAGGAAATGGGCCATTTTTAAAAGATTTTGCATTGACAGGAAAATGGACCAACAAAAGTAATGCCTTTGTGAAGCAAGTTCTTGAATGATTGACATTTATCTACTAGTTGTGCAATGAATCTTCTAATGGATTGCAAATTTCCTTGTAGGCTCCTTAACTATCTTAGAGTAGTTGGTGGAGGCATTTTTAATATTGCTTGTACCTTTTCAGGATCTACTTCAATGCCTTGATGAGAAATGATGTATCCCAGGATTTTACTAGAAACTACTCCAAAAACACACTTCTTAGGATTCAGACAGAGCTTGTAATTTTCCATTCTATCAAAGATTGGGCTAAGAGTATCCAAGTGATCTCTTCTTGTCATAGATTTGCATAGCAGATCATCTACATAGTCCTCCATTAATACATGCATGAAGTCATGAAAAATGGTAGTCATTTCTCACTGATATGTGGCTCCAACAATTTTTGAGGCCGAAGGGCATGATGTTCCAAAAGTAGGTGCCCCAAGCACAAAAATTTGTCTTGGGTTGTTCTTCAGGAGTAATTCTGATTTGGTTATATCCAGAGAAGTTATCCATCAGTGATAGCATCTCGTATCCAGCTGTAATGTCTACTATGATATCAATGTTTGGCAATGGGAAATCATCTTTGGGACATGCTTTGTTCAAATCATGAAAATTTGTGCATATTTTGATGCCCCCAGTGTGTTTACTGATAGGAACTAAGTTAGAAATCCAGTCTGCATAATCAATAGTTCTAATAAATCCATCATCCAATAATTTCTTAAGTTCTTCTTTGACTTGAAGAGCTATTTGTGGATGCATCTTTCTTAATTTCTATTTGACTGGTTTAGCTCCTAGTTGTAGTGGCAAATGATGAAGGACCAATTCAGGATCTAGTCCAGGCATATCTGCGTAAGACCATGCAAAGTTGATTTGTCTTGTTATGGAGAATTGAATGAACTGATATTTTTCTTCTTGAGATGGTGATGCTGCAAAGTGTATAATTTTTGGATCACTGGGAGTCCCCAAATTTATCTCTTCTATCTTTTCTATCAATAAAGATGATTTCTCTTTTTGCAGGGGTAAGTCCACTCTTCCATCCTCAAGCACCTCAGAGAGGTTTTCACCTTCAGATACGTCCTTTATTTTTACTTTTTTATGGTCTAATGGTGCCTTTCAATTTAAAGTATGATTCACCAATTAAATTAATAATTTTCCTATAAAAACCATTTGTAGTCACCATATTTTTATAAAAATGGTATACGTTATTAAAAAATTCTCCACCAAATATCCATATTTTGAAACACAATTTGCCATCAATATTAAAAAAATTCCCTCCAAAAAACATGTGATTCACCATGATTTTATACTTTTCAGGATGGGGGGGTTTCTTAAAGTTATCCCACGTGACAAATGAACTCACTTTAACCTTATTTATCCTTGATAAAATAGTCGTTGCACTTTAATAGTAAAAAAATACATTCTAAAGGTTGAGTAGTGCGTATTCATTAGTTATGACCGGTTGTGACCAGTTCAAATCTAACCTGTTCAGAACATACGTAGATAATAAAACATTAGTGAGAGCAACATATACCTAACATATAGAAAAACTATTTGCAAAACACCTAAGATTGAGCTTAAACGGGAGCACCCTGTCACCATTCAATTTGCTCTTAGAATAGGGATGTGGGTGTGCTCTCAAAACACAACAAGCATGTTACCAATGTTGTTTAGGAAGTATTAGGATCATTTAGGAACCATGGATACCCCATAATGGCACAAAACTAGGTATGGTGAACCTGTTTAGCCCCTAGAGTCCCAAGAGTTCAAATGAAGCAAAATGTAAATTCTAGATTAATGATGAGTATGCAAGTTCATTTTAACAAAAAGGTGGATATGAGATGAATGAAAATAGTTATTATTGCTTGAAATAAACTAGATTCAATCCATTAAGCTAAGCTAGAGTGATCTAGAAAGCATAAAAATCAACTAGATCTAACAATACTTAGAATTTAAGGTAAGTCTAGATGAAAATGAGCATAATGACAATACTATGAAAATGATATGTGAATTGGTAAATTTCTCTTAGAATGAGGATTATTTATAGGATTTGAGGAAGGGCTTGGATTAGGAAGGGTAGTTAGGGTTAGAGTTAGGGTTATGGGTAGAGTTAGGGGTATGGTTAGAGGTATGGTCAAGGGGATAAGGGTTAAGAGTTGCTCACACATGTGTGAGGAACACTAGGGAAGTGTGATAGGGAATCAAGATGGAAGAAGAGACATGGGTTCTCATTAAGAGGCTGTAAGAGCCATTAATGAGGGTGTAAGGGGCCATTAATGCGCATGTAAGTCTCATTAATGAGGGGGTTGACCAAAAGTCAAAGGATGAGGGTTTAGACTAAGAGAGTTAGGAAACACCTCTTAAGCAGGTTTAGGGAGTGATTAGGAAAGTGAGGACAGGTTTAGGATTTTCTAGAAGATTTATAGGCTTTTTGGCTTTTAAATAAATATTTAATTTATTTAAAGGACTTTTGAGACACAATTTATTAAATGATTAATAAATTGGAGGGATTATCATTCAAATTGGATTTAAATGTTTTCAAGAGAGATTCTTTAATTAAATGTCTTTAATTAAAATAGGAGAAGGGATAATGACAATAAAAATGAATGAATGAATTAATTAATTAATTAATAAATGATGATGTCATTAGGACTTTTGTCAACTAAAATATTTTTAATTGACAGATGGATTTTTAGGTGTCTACATTTTGCCCCTCTTTGATGTGATGCCACAAGTGGCATGGTGTCAAAGATAAGAAAATAAGATGCCCCGAGCTAGAATAGAAGATAAGGGGTTGTGCCCCCTCGAGAAAATAACACAAAGAGGAAATGTTGTGGAAGTTTCTTGAAAAGGATGCAAGCGAGAAGGAGGAGACAAGAAGGAAGATAAAATGATGACCTTCCAAGAGAAAAAATAGATGAATGCAAGATGATGTGAAATGCAGGATGCAAGATGAAGTTATATGAAGGATGCAAGATGCAAGATTAAGCTATATGATGCAGGATGACGGGGTTTTGGGGACCTCGTTGTGTAAATGTGGAGAGAACAGCCTAGTTTGATATAGCAATGATAGAGACCTTCAAAGGTTACTGGGAACACAAGGCCTTGTCACCAGCATCGCATAGGACTGATGCAAAAATACACACAAGGGTTTCCCTAGCATCATGCATGAATCCAGAAGGAGCCATGGTAGAAACAATGCTGGAGAAACCACAAATAAATAACATTTCCTAAGTGCACCATGTAACCCAAGAGATCACATGCAAAATGTGCAAGGGTCATGTCCGACTAACTCACAGGTAGAAGCAAAAGATTAAAAGACCTTGCCCCAGATTGCCCTCATTTGCAATGCACCATGATATAAAGGATCATGGTGACTATGAGGAGAGGAACAATGAGAAGTCGTAAAAGATAAACAAGATCCAAAGGACAAAATCCAACACCAAAGTAATAAATCCACAAAATGTCCTTTGTGAAGGAGAAGGATTAATGTGATTGATGGGGGAAGACTAGGTCAGAACGTGAGGAAGGAAACATCCTACATGGACTCAGTTTGATTGATGGAAGATTAGGTTGGACATGAGGAAGGATACATCTTGAAAGGACCCATTTGATAAGGAGAATATTGTGTTGTTGTTGGAAAATGGTGAGTCAAGGATAATCATATGATCAAGGATAGTCAACAAAAGATGTTGATGAAGTACAAGGCTAGATGGGACAAGTTATTTGATCAAATGTTGTTGTAGGACTAATGAGGATATGTACAATAAGACGTGACAATATGTATAATAGACATGGAGATATGTACAATGAACGAGGAGATATGTACAATAGATATTGATAGAAGCTTAGGGATTGGGATAGGAAGATCACACCATACATGATATATACAAGAAGCTTAGGATTGAGGATAGGAACTGATTGCTACATGGGATAGGCTTGAGGATATAACACTGTAGGAGTGATGGGCTGGTGGTGGGGATGGGGATTGGATAAAGAGGATTTTGGATCAGGCTTGGGATGGGTGGGGGATGGGTTTTTGATAGATAATAACCTGGTCCACTATGTATGGTGCCTATTTCCAGGTTTTCACAAACATACTTGTCCAAGGAGCTTGAATTGACAAGTTTTCACCATTGAACAATTATTTTTCTTTGCTTTTTTGCTTCTTCTTTTTTTTCCAATTTTATGGATTTTCTGGAATATATAGGATATGGTTCAAGCATAGAATCACTTCAGATGTATGATGTTGCTAGGATCATTCAGGGTCTCACCTTCTAGTGTTGATAGTTGATAGGCTCCGAAGCCAAAGCATGTTGTGACAATGTAAGGACCCATCCAAGTAGGTTCAAACTTGCCTTTTTTTCTCTTGATGTGCTTGCACTTTCTGATTTTCTTTGAGGACCATGTCGCCCACTTGGAATTATGTAGGATGGACCTTCTTGTTATAACTCCTTTTGAGTCGATTCTGGTAAACAACCAAGTGATCATATAGTGACTAAGTCACTTGGTGTGTGTTGAGCTCTTGTAATAGCTGAGATGTTGTATCTACAGAGAATAAATGTAGATGTTAGTATTGACCGAGTATGAGTACATGGTAATTGATTTGTCATGTGAAGGCTGAGATAGCTATATTTTACCTACAAAGTGTATGGGTCATTTAATGAAGACCTAATCCAACTATTTGAGTCTATAAAGTGAAATATTACCATTCATTCTCATTTCACCCAGAGATTTGAGAATTTATAGAGTGATTTTAAGGTCATCAAGAAGAGCAATTTGTGCTAAGTCAAGTTTGTGAAGATTCTTATAGTGTGTCATCGACAAACATAGTGAAGGACTATTGAAACAAGATATTATCGAGCTACTTGAATCTATCTTTTGAACCCTAAATTTGGAAAAATGGCATCCACTTCATCTGCAACAGTTAGGAAGCAAGGGAAAGAAGTTTTAAATGTTCAACTAGTAAGGAGTGATGTGTATACGACACTGAAACTCCAAACTGTATCAGAAAGCACGGTGAAGGGAGATCTTGTGGGAGCCCTATCATCGATTACACTGAAGGTCTTGATGATACACAATGTGCATGCATGCTACATATGCAAAATTGGAGAAATTGGAGATTATGAGTTGAGGAAAGCTTATAACAGGTTGTGTGATAACAAAGTGTTGAAGGCAGAGCATCAACACGTTGTCAAGAAAGGGTTAGTGTGTGCCCTAGATTTCCTTCACAACTTTCAATTTGAATGGATTAAGATCATTTTGAGTAGATTACATGACATGCAATTATGGTTGGAGAATGGGTCGGTAAAGATCACCAAAGAAATGATTCATTGAGTCACTGGTTATCCCATTCTTACTGGGAAGAAAACAATGAGATGACAAAGTAAAGAAATAATTCAAGCTAACACATTGGCAATATGGAACAAAAGAGGAATGACAATCTCTACGATTACAGATCTAGAGATAGATTTTGAAGTGAGAGTTATAACTCACAAATTTTATTAGTCAAGCAGGATGGATAGTGTTCCTTGCATTACAGTAGATCAGGCATGGAAGATGGTGAAGAAAGATCATACTTATGATCTTTTCGAGTTGTAGTTGACTCAAATTGTTGAGAACCTAACATCAATCAGGAAAGATAAAAAATCAATGTGTAAGTTTGTTTCCCTAATAGTTTGTTTATTCTTCTATGTACAAAATAGTTTTCCTACTATAGGAGATGTAGTATGGAGTCAGGACCAACCTCTAAGCCAACAATTCAATGAGTTCATTTAATAGTTAGGTGATAATTTTGATAGTGTTATGGAAAGTTATTTTGTTAAATTCAAGAAGAAGATGAGGAAGAGAAGTAGAATTCATGTATCCCTAATAGAAAAAACACTACAATGACATATGTTTTCTAGTGGGTACCGATAATACCTATGTTTAGGTTGTTATGCCGAGGGTAGCATGGCTAAGTCCATTACCTTATGAGGTCAATGTATATGAGACATCAACAACAATAACTTCTTTACTTGCTAAGGAGATTGATAGGAAGGCTAAACCTTTTGGAAACTATGAAAAAGCTAAGTCCAAAATCACTATGGGGTTAAAGTATGCAATCCTAGAGAGGAAAAGGAAGAAAATAGTAAAGAATCTAGAGAAGATGCCAGGTGAAGGAGAAGGGGATAATTTACCTCTTCAAATTACACAAGGTCAAGGTGAAGATCAGTCTAGTAAATTTAAAGGTAATGAAGAGGGGGAAGTTGAAACTCAAAAGAAGGGCAAGAAGGTATTGGTTGTCCAACCCAGTAAAAGCAAAGTACAAGAACTTAAGCCTACTCCTCCTATAGCATTGAGACCAAGAAATAGGGTAGCTTCAACTACCACATCTTTTGAGCCCCAAAGGAAAATGCCAGCAAAGAAAACTAAAGGGGAAGGGTCAGGTAAAAGAAAACAAGTACAAACTACAATTATGTCGAGTCATCCTAAGAATAAGCTAAGAAGGAAATTAGTATTGCAAAAGGATGATGATGATGAAGAAATGACCAACACTGATGATAATACAAAATTGAAATTAGTATCACATAGACATATAAGTTATAAATAGTGTGGATGAAATATGCCAAAATATCAAAAGCACAACTAGATTAGTAGGATTCAAATTTATCAAATTTGAAAGACTAAGCAAAGATGGAAAGGACAAGATTGAAGAGGCTATGTGAGAAATACTATGTACATTCAAGATGACACCTATAGAGATAGGGAATTTTATCCTTGATGAACTATTTATAAAAATTTATCATAAATGGTAGTATGTTATTGCAACCGAGAGGTAGATAAGGGAAACCACTTTAGCTCAGATCATACCTCAACTAATACCAAAGAAAATAGAGAAATTCATGGAACAACACAAATACAGATTTATACCTAAGCTAAGAGCTTATTCCATTTTGAAACATAATGTTGAATAAGTTGTTACCCAAAGAAAAAGGATGTGGAAGATCATTTTTGTGTTAATAGTTGATAAGAGTGCACAACAAGGTGAAGGTACATCTAGCCAGGTAGAACTGGATAATAAAGATGTAGTTGAGCATCAGAATCTTGAGGTAGAGGAAAGACAAAAGGTAGAAGTGAGTGCATCATAGGATATGATCACTATTGAGGATATCTTTGAGGACACACAAGTAAACATCAATGCTTTGACTGAGGAAGAAATAAAAAGCCAAATCCTTAAGGAGGCAACCTCAGATCCCTTTCTACCGAGTACCAATCATGTTCTCATCCAAGTACATGATTATAAAAGGATTGAGGGTACATCAACTATTGACACTGAACCTTCAAGTTCCCACATGGTCACAGTTGAGCAAAAAGTCTTACAAAGTTCCAGTGTCGAGGGACAGGACAAGCCGACAACAACAACAATAACAATAATAGATAATACACCTATTAAGGAAGATAATAAAGGAAAAGGAGTGGATATTTTAAAAGATCAAGCAGATAAATTTGCAATAGTAATATTAGAACCTCATGTGGAGGAAGAGAAGAAGACTAAGGAGTAAACAACTAAGGAGCATCCAGAGCCTAAGGAGAAAGAGGCTATCCAAGCCTTAGTACAGATGTCGAGTGGAAATACACCAAAGAAGAAAGTTCACAAGAAAAAGGAGAAGTATTCTACCACACATGCAACACTTGATGAAGTTATAATGATTTCAAAGTGGGACACTGACAACTTGACATATGATAAAATGGAAATATTACAAGATCTCTTGAAGAATAAGAGCAAGCAAGAAGAATTAAGGAGAGAACATCAGCAAAAGTAGGTACTGCATGAAATAAAAAGGTATATGTGTAGACGCTTTTGAAATGGATTATGTGAATGAGACTTCACCTATTCTGGGACAATTAGTTCATATTGTAAAGAAGGTGAACAATGATTATAGTGAAGCTAATGAAAATCTCATGCAGTGGTCAGAAAGAAAGTTTGAGACAAAGGTACTTGAAAGGGTCTCAACTGAGATAGCAGTAAAACAGGTTGAACTTTCTGACTTAGTGAATAACTTAGAAGAGGTTGTATATAATGTTTATTCTTTGTATAAGAAATTATGCAATGTACAAACATTCACTAAGGATAATCAAGATTTGATTGATAAAATGCCATTAGACTTGAAGTCTACTGGTCATTCACTAAGCATGGATGCAAGCTCGAGCTCCATTCATTTCACAAGATCACTTCATGCACAAGGGAGATTAGTTGAGTTGATGGCTAATGATGGGAGAATAAGAGCCAAACTAATATCCATATAAACAATGTTAACACCTCATCTGGAGGTTATGCAAAGAGAATTAGCATTGACAAAGGAGTTAGTATAGAGAGATCCTCATCTCTCTATTGTTGAGAGTTTGGTTGATCTAGTAGCTCAACTAGAGATTAACATACATGTTTTGGAGTTTGTAAGATCCAGATGAGATTATGCCTTAGCAATGATTATGTATCTCCACAAACCATTTTTGGACAAGTATTTTCTTACCCCTACACCCCAGCAACTTCAAGTGACAAAAACAAGGGGGAAATAGTGGATTAGTCATGATACAGTGAGGAATGTATATACAGTGATCATTGAAGAAGAGATATAGAATAGAAAGGTATGACATACTATTTTTTAATGTAAATTTATATTCAATGTATGTCAAGAGTCATGTATATATGTAAATTTTTGAAGAACGAGTCAAAGTCTTAGGGGGAGTACTCAAACTACTAAGTACTAGTTTTGGTTATACAATGTAAAAGTCGTGACAAAGTATTTTTTCCACTAATGTCAAAGGGGGAGATTGTTGATCCCTATGTTATGTTGTCTATTAGTGTCTAACACTTAGTCATTTTCTAGGCAATATTGGTCAGTCATCACTGTGATCGAGCCATCTTATTAAGGTTGAGTCATGTATAAACTTGTATTATTACCAAGCAGTAGTTATTGCAAAGCAAGTCAGAGGTTGTTGAGTACTTCAATAGTTACCGAGCAAGTTATGTTGAGTTGTATAGAAGAGTCAGTGCCATGCACCAATATATGAAGAATAGTTTTGACCGAGCATCAGAGAATTCATATGTCAGGTAAGCCAGTTTTGACATATGTGTTTTTTATGGCACAAACACCAAGGTAAACCATTTTGGCTAACTTCTATACGTGATTTAATGGTTGTTGAGTAAATCAAGGAGATGAATATGCTTTGTAATTATTATTATTAATCCCTATGCAAGACATGTAACCTATCATAAAAAGGGAATGCTTAAGTGACATAAGTAATGAATCTAGATAATTGATCAGATATTTATATAAGGAGATATCAAAACCCTAAACATAGTAAGAATGAAGAGGAACATAGAAGATCTCTTGTAGGCAGAACAAACTAATTTTTTGATTGTTAGAGGTAGAGATCGGGCAAGAGTGACTGAGCATAGCAATCAAGGACATAATAGAGCTATTTTTGATTTTGGAGATCAAATAAATATTGGAAGGAGAAGATCTGTTATCAGTATTTATAGTGATAACCAAATGATCAAGTACTGATACATTTTAGCAGGTGAATTAGGGTAAATCTCTTAACAGAGTGGTCCTCATAGGCCTTTATAAATCTCTTAACCGAGTGCTTACTTAGTTGTAAGTTTCAAATCCTTTAATCAAGGTAGATTGTATAAGTCTATAAGCTCTTAATAGGGCATACCCCTCACAGGGTAGATAATCTGAAGTGATCAAACATTGTAGCCCTAACAGAAACACTTTAATAATGTAGTAGTGAAGATTTGTGGGTGTTATCCCCACCCCAGTTTTACCTTTCAAGGGTTTCTGGGTTGCCAAATTTACTGTTATGTGTTTCATTTGATGGATGTGATTAGAATGTTAGATACATTTCAGTATTTTATATTTATGGTATGCATATGGAATTAGTTTCAAACTACCTAAGTTAGTGGATTACTGATTCACCCCCCTCTCAGTATCTCACTTTCCCATATTAGATTTCAAACACTCCAAACCTCACAATTTCAAGACTGAGATAATTATGTCCTAAAACTGCTTCCAGTACTCAACCACTGCTAAGAAAGCTCCACCTTGTGCCAAAGTGCACAACTATTATTCTCCAAATAGTAACCAATGTAGAATCAAGCTCACATTCATCTCTACACTTCACATATGCAACCCTACACTATTTTCCAAGGATTTCAATCCTTATATACAAGTTACAATAATTAAATTTGGGTCGGTCTATAGGATAAATTATATTTACAAAATACAAATGGACCCATGTGAAGATGCACATGAAACTTATTAAAATGTTATAACATAAAAATTACATCAATTTATCATTCAGATCTGTAAATCAAGCTCGCTCATCACATTACTTGACATGTGTTCCAAGTTGGCCTCCAAATAGGCCTTCGCCAATACACGTGTCATAGCTGATGTCACCTATATGATCACAACTCCATATGATCACAATAATATTTCAAGCCAATGTCCAACATGAACCTATGTTCACACATCATAACTCAAGCAACCATGAGTGCTATCCACAAAGTTCTGCAATCAACTCTGTGAGAATCACAATTTCTGTCTCCTGAAAACTAGTCATCAGTAAATCAGTCATAACTTTATCAAATGAACTTATAAGAGAGTGTGATCACAACCAGTGACCCAAGATATTATGAGGAGTTTTCATGTTCATTTGCACATTATAATTCTTTGTATGGAGTCCATATAATTCTTTGCAACCTATTTGCAAGCTTCTAAATAATCAGTCATTAACATATGTTGACATCAATGACAATCTATGTCATGAATGCAACACAATCATTGTATCATGCCTCCAAAATTAATAAGATAATCCCCCATAGGAATACCATCAACATTCATGCTAACAATATCTACTATAAGATATTCCAGTTTTTGGTTCTCAAAGTCTATTTGGTTGTTGATTGTCATTCAATTAGAATAGAATATGATCACTTTGGCATCATTTAGATTACATTGTTGCTTTCTATTTCTCTCCCATTTAATTTAAATTGTGTCAGGTTTTATTATATTCTCTAGAGTTTGCATCATTGTAATGCATGTGTAGAGACAATACCTACAAGTGAAGGCATAAGGAACATGTTTTCTTGTCTTTCTCATGTAGGCAATTATAACCTATTTAGGCAAGTTAAGGCATAAAACACATTCTTTCTTGTCTTTATCATTTCCTACACTATAACTTCACCATTGATTTTAGAGTATCACTAGTAGTCATCCTCCCCTTAGGCTTTGTTTCCCTTGAACTATAGATTGGAAAAACTCGAAATCATGTTTAATGGAAAGTACTAGTATATACACGGTATGATTATTCTTTAAAGGGTACTAGCTAAATGGAAGAGCACCTATTTTACAAGAAGGTGGATGGTGGTTCAATTTCATTGTTCCCTAATATCATTAAATATATGACTAAATTAATTAAGATAACATATATTTAATTAATAAATGGAAGCAAAACAAGAAGCATTTTTAGAAGAAAAAAAGGAAGAAACAATAGAATCCAACTAGAAGCAAACCAGAAGCAAAACTTGGCGTTATCTAGGAAGCAATTTAGGTAGCAAACAAAGAAGTAATAATGGAAGGAATTTTAGAAGCAAAAAAAGATGCAATAATATAAGTAATATCATAAGCAATACCGGACTAAAAAATGGAAGCAAAGATAAATGCAATAAGCGATGTTATATCAGAAGAAAAATTGGAAGCAAAATCAAAAACAAATTTGGAATTAAAAATGGAAGCAAAATCAAATGCAAAAAATAAGAAAATCTGGAAGAAAAATCAGAAGTAAACTTGGAAGCAACATAAGAAGCAAAATTTGAAGCCAAATTGGAAGCAACAAAGGACCCCATAATGGAAGAAAAACCTGGTGTCAATTTGGAAGAAAAATCAGAAGTAAACTTGGAAGCAACATAAGAAGCAAAATCTGAAGCCAAATTGGAAGCAACAAAGGACCCCATAATGGAAGAAAAACCTCGTGTCAATTTAGAAGAAAAAAAACAAGCTATTTTGGGTGTCATACCAGAAGAAAAATGGGAAGTAATCTTTTTTAGTGGAATATCCGATGCAAAACAAGAAGAATAATCTGGTGCAAAACTTGGTGCCAAAGGTTGGATGCACTTTTACGTTGACTTTTGTTCCAACCCAAAGGCTCATTTTCAACAAAAAAAAAAACACTAAAAGTCGGTTCTATTTTAGGCACTAATGATAGGGTTTTGTTGTAGTGATTTATCTTTTTGTCAAACATAAATGAGTTGTTTATCTTTTTCTATCTTTCAAGGAAAGAATTAAAAATGCTAAGGATAATCACTGTGAAAGTTTAATTTGAATGCAAACTTGATGATAGCAGTCCATAGATGTTAAGAACTTGTATTTTAGGCATACTTTCTTTAATTTTCTATGTTATAAATTAAATGAATTATGTTTTCAAGCATATTGTGCCTTTAAGTGACTCTTGACCCCAATGGATTTGGAACTGGTTGTAGTTGATGCATAATGTTGTATGGTGAAACATATAAAAATTATAAAATTGTCTATTGTTTTTTTGTTTGATAAATTATTTTGTGATTACTCAATACAAGTGTGGTTTTTTGAGAAGTATCCATAGTTTTCCATCCGCTGAAAGAGTTATGAGATATTATTTGGTTAAGTAGACGAGATAGAGGTGTACCCACCTAAGTTATATGGAGCTCAAAGTGTAGAAGTTTTTGCAGCCTTGTCAATGTTGGGATTTTCATGTACTTGATTTGTTGATAATGTAGTGATTTGTTTCATCATGTTCTCAGAAAGTCATATTAAAACTTGATTTAGCTTTTAGAATAAGGGGTAGCGAAAAAAACACCAACAGGTTGATAAATTCTTTGGATAAGGTAATAATCATTGATTTCATCTCCTTAATAATCAAAGGAAAAAAAACAATATTAATAAATATAATATATATATATATGTGTGTGTGTGTGTGTGTGTGTTTATTTGTGTGTATACACACACACACACACAAATATATATATATATATATATATATATATATATATATATATATATATATATATATATATATATATATATATATATATATATATATATATATATATATATATATATATATATATATATATATATATATATATATATATATATATATATATATATATATATATATATATATATGAAGGTAGATTGTAGATTGTATGAGCTTCATGACCCAAACCACTTTAGGAACTATCATGAGAAGATCTTTAAGACCCAATATTCCTCCTATACCATCCTAAACTGTACTTTCCTACAATTAGATACTCAATTAGGTCTTATTTTAGTGTCATTTGGCTTCCATGTTCATTATGCTTGATTGAACTTTGATTCCACTTCTCATTCTGGCACCCTCACTGCAATTGAGACCTATGGATCAAATTTTGAGGCCTTTTGATGGGACCCAGTCCCCATTACCAACATGGTCCCATACCAAGTCACCAATAAGGATTCAGACCTTGGTGTTTGCCTCAAAAATTCAAATCATGGGTAGATCACAAGAATTAAGCAAGAAATTCAAATCCCTGTCAGCCACCATTGATTTTTGAGCCCCAAAAAATATTGAGAGAGGTATATAAGAAACCTACCTTTCCTTATTTGGACATCACATCCTAATAACAAGAGAAGATACCATAGGTGTTCAAGCTCTCTACTACAATTTTGCATCTCAAGCATCCTAAGGAAGATTTCAAGCATCCAAGGCATCTTTTCAAGGAAATATTATCCATTGTAAAAAGCTTCCCTCCCTCATTGAAGACTAATTAGAGGATACCTAAATAATGCAATCAGATCCTTCTTCCAACTACATGAATATCGATGATAATTGATTCCTTCTTAAGGAAAGTGGCATCAAGCATAATAAAATTGGAGATTTGAGGAGTATTTAGAGATCCAAGAATTTGTGAAAGGCACCCTTGATTCTTCTCAACAATTAAAAACACTACAAAAACATTCAAGCATCTTCTCAATCCTTTTATGAAGGTATAAACATTTTATTTTTAGATCTAGTCTCTTCTTTACATTAGCACACTTTTCATACAAGCATATTTTATTTAAATTTCAAGGTTAATTACTCAACTAAGGCCCAAATAAGGTAAACCCCTTTATACCCAACAATTTTTCTATTTTCTATGTGCAAGAATAGGTGGCATTGATTTTGTGACCAGATCTAGACAATGCGGGACCCTAGCTACAATCTAAGATTGAAAACACGTAAAAACACTAGGATAGAGTCATCACTAATGACTTGGTCTTAGAAATAGTTTCCATAAACTACTTGGTCCCTCCAAATACAATTAAAAATGAATTTATAGGTCAGTCTATTTCTTAGGATTTCATTTATGATAGCGAAATCATTTTGTCTAATTTCTATTAATATTTGTTTGTTGAAAGTCGATCTCCTTCCTCAATTGTCTTATATCTTGCATCCATCATTCCATTTTCCATATCCATCATCTTATACATAAGTGAAGGATCATTGCACCCATTCAACACTCGAGACTTCTTGAGCCAAGTAGGTCATCCTCCTTCCAAATGTGACTAAAGAGATCATACAATCCCTTATATCCCTATTTCATTGTTACATTTCAACTAACCCAACACATGACATTTGATGAGTGGAATTAATGGCTCATCTATGTTATGATTTTCCCTATCTTTATTGATGATACTTTAGGATTTAGAACTTGGTTCTTAATACTTTATATATTATTTTATCAAACCCATGAACTGTGGACATGGACTTACCGTTATACCTTTTTGATAAATATAACCTACTATGTGATATATTTATAGTAATTTTGCATATAGTTGAATGAATGTTAATCTTAAGTGATTATGGATATATTGTTATCTTGTGCACACTAATATCATGATGTAGGTTCAAAATAAGATGCAGAAATACATGGAGCTTTCTGGATAGAAGAAGTGCATAGAAATAGTTTGGTTGTTGAAGGATTCAAGGAAACGTGGACATTGAAGAAGCCAATAGTTCCTTAAGTTATTTCCTACTACTTTGAAGGAATTTGCATTAAGATGGTTTATGACTTTGGGTAGGGATTCTCTAGATAGTTAGGATGACATGAAAATAAAGTTCCTTGAGAAGTATAAATAATATTATAGAGGTGGTGATATGAGAGGAGATGATATATTAGGGATGCAATAAAAGGAAGATGAAAATTCAGAGGACTATATATCAAGGTTCTTGTTTTGATTGCAAAAATATCAACACCATGCACTTAATGAAGAGTCTCAAATATTACTCTTTCTTAGAGGCATTGATGAAAGTTGCACATATGATTTGGATTTGATAGGAGGAGATATCACTCAGGTTTCCTAGGATGACATTAGGAAGATATGTCAGAATTAATCCAAAAAGGCTCTCAATAAAGGAAGTAATTACCAATCTAGTATGGGTAAGCCTCCACTAATGGAGTCTCAAGGATGGAAAACAATTATTTTCTATAAGATTTCAAGAAATACATTATAAAAAATATGGCTACTCATCTAGACACACTTCAAGAAAAGAAGAAACATGAGGAGGCAGACAATGCTGATATAATATTATCCTCATTGCATGCAAAAGAAGGACTACCGATGCAAAATGGTAGCCAACATTGATAGTAATAAAATTCCACCAGAGTTTGAAAGCCAATTGAAGGAGATAATGAATTTTTTTTATATATTTCACAAAGAAGGCCATGGGATCCAAGAAAAGGTATGCCATCCAACACATTATATTTTATTGGATCTTATTTAAATTCATATGTATTTGGAAATCCCCATATCCCTCAAATTTTGGGAGTTATTCACCTCAACCTTGGAACGTCTCTCAAAATACTTGGCCCAATCACCAAGGCTCTCCATCTCAATGGTATAATCCATAGGGAAATTGGTAGTAACCTCAAGGAATTTGGAAACCAACTCAAGGTAACTAGACATAAACATCACAATGGAGATGAGGACAACAATGGACTAACTAAACAACTGGTTATCTACATCCACCTCCGCAACCTCAAAAAATAATAATAATGCTTCATCCTAACCCAAATGCAACCACACCTAGACCTACTTAGTTACCATCTCAACCCACACCTAACTATAATAAAAAATCATAACAATAACAATTTACTTTTTAGATCCTAACCAATTTCTTACATATACTATAAGTGTGAGTGATATTCATCTGCGTTTAGGCACCACTTTGGAATCCCCTTCCACTCCTATCATTATAGAGTTTAATGTGAAGGAGGAAGAACATAAAATATTACCTGATATACCAGTTGAGGGAAGTGTGTCCAATAATCCTAAACTAGTCTATCATTTTGATCCAAACCCACCATTTCCTCAAAGGTTAGAACCTATCAAAGAAAAAGAAGAAATAACCTTTATTTTTTTGGATCATTTAAAGCATATATATTTTAAAATATCTTTTTTACAAGCTATAAAATATTTTGTAATATATAATAAGACAATCAAAGAGGCATGTCTTAAAAGTCCAAGTAGGAAAAAGGACCCCACAAAAGTCCATGTAGTGGGGTAGTTAGCAGATATTATGCTAGATAAGGTGACTACCAAAATATTGTAACTTAGGTAGTCATGTAGTTTGGGTAATTATAAATAAAATCCAAGTAAAGAATGTTATAATATATTTACAACAAGAAATCAATGTTATGATCAAGGACATCATGTAATAGATGAATATTACCAACCTAAGACATACTCATATTGTCCTGAAACTTGCTGAAAGTTTTATTGTTAAATCAAATGGTATAGTAGAGGACCTTTTTTTTACTCCATACTCTTGGGAATATCCAACAAATTTTATGATTCTTTCACCTAAAGCCACACTAAGGGTATATCCCATTATTCTAGGAAGGTCATGGTTGTCCATAATAGATGCTTATATAGGATGTGGGTTAGGGGACATGACTTTTTATTATAGGAAAAATACTAAAAATATTTTTATTTATCCTTCTACTCAACCATCACATGCCCTAGAGCATCCCATCTGGCTAAACATAAGAGAAGAGTGCAAGGAAGTTAATTTAGTTGCACAACTCATGATGATAGGCATAAATACATTTACGTAGCTTCAAGGAGATGATGAGATATTATCTCATATAATTTAGAACCATCATGAAGTGCATGAAGAACCCCCTACTCCTAAATATAATTATGTATGTCCATTGTAGACACTCCTACCCACTCCCCATGCACTTGGACTTTATGCAACACTAGATATATTTCATACATTATTACCACATGAGATAAATATTCCAAGAACAAGTGAAATATATATGGTTGAGTTAACCACACAAGTGGAAGTTGCAAAAGGTAGATGTTTGAATATTGATAGCAAGATTAGTCAAGAGAAACAAGTGTCTTTGTCAAACTTGTTAAAGTAGAAACAACATGTATTTGCATGGGATTATCATGATATGAAAGACTTAGATCCTAAACTTTGTACTTATAAGATCTACATTAGATATGATTGTGCCCCAGTAAGGAAGCCATAAAGAAGAATCAACCTTATATTGAGAGAGATTGTAAAATGATAATTGCAAAAGTTATTGGATGTGAGATTCATTGAACCTATATAAGATAGGCAATGAGTGTCACCTCTGGTCATAGTGCCTAAAGAGGGTGGAAAATGGAGAGTCTGTGTTGACTACAAAGAGCTGGACTTTGGAACTAAAAAGGATCACTTCGCACTTCCTATTATAGATAGGTATTGGATTCACTTGCAGGAAATCAATATTTTTCCTTCCTAGGTGGATTTAGTGGCTATAATTAGATACAAATTGCACCTGAGGATCAAGAAAAAACCACCTTCACCTGTCCTTGGGTAAATTAAGCTTATTCTATACTTCCCTTTGGAGTATGCAATGCACCAACAATGTTGCAAAGAATAATCAATGATATATTTTCAAATATCTCACATGACAGTATGGAGATCTACATGGATGATTTTACTACATACAAAGATAATTTTGCAGAAGCATTAGACAACCTAGGTAAGGTTTTTAAAAGATGTGAAGACCATAATCTATCATTGAATAGTGGGAAAAAATTTATGATGATGGAGGAAGGATTTATCCTAGGCCATTATATCTCTCCAAAAGGAATTTAAGTGGACCCAATAAAGATAGAGGGAATTTCTAATCTCTCTCTTCCTACTAAACAAAAGGATGCTAGAATTTTCTTAGGACATGTAGGGTACTATAGGCATTTTATAAAAGACTTTAGCAAAATGTAAGCATCGCTTTATATCCTACTAAATAAAGATGTAGATAAGGCATTCTCTGATTTAAAAACAATATTAACACAAGCAACTATACTCAGAGGCCCTAATTAGGAAATCCCTTTTTATATCTATATAGATGCATCAGATTATGCCATATGGGCTATCTTAGGACAAAAAGAGGGAGCCATAGAAAATTTAATCTACTTTGTCAGCAAGAACTTGCAAGGGGTTGAGTTTAACTACGCAATGATAGAAAAGGAGATGTTGGAAGTCATTTAGACCCTTAACAATTTTAGGCACTACATCACAGGGTACCAAATCTTTGTCCACATAGACCATGCAACAATAAAGTACCTCATGAATAAGCCATTTATTAGAGGGAGATTAGCGAGATGGTCATTGTTAATATAATAATTTTACATTACAATTGTTAAAAAACTATGGAAGGCCAATATGGTATCATATTTTCTCTCCAAGTTTACCACATGGGAGTACACTCAAGTTGTAATCACCTAAAATTGGTCTAGTATAACTTGAGCCCCTTTCGATAAAATTTCCTATTTACTAGGTTTAATTGTGCAGAGTAACCCTTAAATTCCCCTTTGCATAATTAAATAAAAATCTTATATCAAGATTATACTATGGTATAATTTCTAGAGCTTGCATATTTATTTAATTGCTATAACATTACTTTTAATATAAAGTTTCTACACTTTTATTAAAAGAACACATTCACATGTGTGCACATACTTAATCTTGATTAATTAGCAATTAAAAGGGATTTGTACTTTTATAAATGCTATTTTTTGTTATTCTACCTTACATTTCCCTTTTTCCTCTTAATCCTCGCCACTCATCCCTACCTAACCTTACATCTCCTTGTATCTCCTTTTGCCTCTTCATCTCAATCACTCATTCTTTTTCCTCTTAATATCCACCCTTCATTCTTGAGGCAATTCCTTTAAAAGAAAGCTCTTCCTTGGCTCAAGGGTTCCTTATTGCACATTGTTAATATTTATCATTTACATCTTAGTCTTTAATCAACTTACATTCTCTTGAATTCTTAGATTACTTTTGCTAATTTGAATTCTTAGTTACTCTTGTTTCTTATCTTAGCCTCATTTCTAGCTTAATCTTGCATTGTTAATCTAGTTTCCTTTCTTGCATTTCTAAAATAGAATAGATCTTGGAACTTCATTCTAGAATACTAATTATCTTGCATACATTCTTATCTTAATCTCTCATTATAGCTTGTTAATCTTGTATCTTAGCTTCATTCTATAGCTTTGAATCTTCCATTTTGGAGTAGTCAATTCACTAATCCTCTATGCCAATTTGATGAGCATCATGAGAAGGATTAAACTCACTTCAACTATGAAGCTATAAGCCTCTTCTTGAGACTTCCCCTTCCATGGATTCTCTCAAGTGTAATGGTTCATAGAAGTGTGTCATACTTTTGATCACACGCAAGTCATTGACATACACTTTTCTGAATGAACATTTGTCCTCCATTAGTGTACATACACCTTGGTATGTAGATATAGCCAATTACTTGATCACAAGATGAGTTCCTTCTCATTTTTATCCTTAGGAGAGAAGGGTGCTCATTGAGAAAAAATTTCAATTATAATGGATAGGAGGTTGTTTATTCTATATTGGATCACATCATGTCATCAAAATATGTATTGGAGAAGATGAGACTTACGATATACTTCATGCATGTTGTGATGAACCCTGTAGAGGGAAATTTCTAGGTAAGAGAACATCCATGAAAGTTCTAAATACAGGCTATTATTGGCCCACTTTTCACAAGGATGCAAGAAAATACACTAGAAAGTTCAAAAGGTGTCGAAGGATGGGTAAACCAATAAAATATGATGAAATTAATCTCTATCCTCAAGTAGTTGTTCCACCATTTGAAAAGTGGGGACTAGATTTTGCAGGTCCAATTGATCCACTGTCAAATGACAAATCTTATATCATGGTTTGTACTAATTATGGGAAAAAATGGGTTGGGGTCAAAGCCATGAAACATTCTAGGGATGAAAAAGTTCCATAATTCCTCTATGAAGAGATCTTTACACACTATGGGGTTCTTACAGAGATAGTTACAAATCAAGGGGCTCAATTTACCTAAACTCTTGTCACAAAATTGGTGAATGAGTATAATGTTAGGCATATAAAATCCACACCTTACCACTCCCAGGGCAATGGTCAAGAAGAGATTACCACTAGAGATATATAGTCAATTCTAACTAAAACATTAGTCATTCATAGAAAAGATTGGTCAACTAGGTTACTAGAATTTATCTCAACATATAGGACTATATGGAAAACCACAACCAGTTTTACCCCCTTTGAATTGTTATATGGAAAAACAATAATGATGTCCATAGAGCTTGAATACAAAACTCTTAAAATAGTACTAGAACTATGGATGGATATCTCTAAGGGATAAAAGGATAGATTTATGTAGCTTAATGCCTTAGATGAGATGAGTAAATCAACCTTGCAGCATACATAAACAATAAAAAACTAGAGAATTTAGTGGCATGATGAATACATAAAAGAAAAGAAGTTTTAGCCAGGTGACTAAGTACTTCTTTATGGTTCCAGATATAAAGATATTGTAGGAAAGATTCAAATCAGGTGGTTAGGCCCATATGAAGGATCATAGGTCTTTTATAATAGTTATGTTCAACTTGCAACCATTTATCCTATTAGATTCAATCTCTTGGTCAATGATCATTGCATCAAATTATACATACGTCAGCTAGCAAACATGAATTCCTACAACAATTTGTAGAGTACCAAGACTCAGAAGATCCTATAGCTCAAGAAGGCAGACCTAGTGTCCTCCCTTTTATCTAGCCAAGTCATCATGCGGTCATAATAAGCTTTCCAATTTTTGTGGGAACTTATTTCTCCATTAATAAATTCATCATCCACTCATCTCATTTCTCTTTCTTCCACATCATTTCCACCACCACTTCACATCTTAGATGTACTTTGCTAATGACCTAGTACTTCCTTCTAAATTTTTAAAGAGAAAACTTTATCACAACCCACATTTTTTAGGTACATGTATGTGTACATTTCTTCTTCTTCATTATCCTTAGCTCATCATGTTATTTGGTACATTACATCATGTTAGGAGTTTCCTCTAGCTAGAAAATATTACTTTGATCTCTTAACTACATTCTTGGCTAGTAGAATGTTCACTTATCCATCATCTTATTGATCACTTCTCTTGGATGTTTTGTCCTTGCCTTGCTTTTTCACAAGTGTCACACACATGGATCTACTTGCATCTTGGACATTTTGTGGCAAGTTATCTTTTCTATATCTCTTACACTTTTACACTTTGGACAAGTGAACACTTTTTCTTACCTAGCTTGAACATCAAGTCATCTTAAGTTATCCTATTTGCCTTTTGAAAATATTCTTTCATGTCGGTCACAACTAGATCTCATATCTATGAAGGAAATAAACTTGAGACTACCTTTGAAAAATCATCTAAAGAAGATCTTATACCTTGGGGTTTCAAACCCTTTGCTAATATCTCTAGTGAATATACTATATCCTCTCCTAGGTTGGCACATCGTGTTTCTTACACTCCAATCATGGAATAAAAAAACAAGAGGATTGAGTAATTTCTAAAATAATTGGGTGACAAGAACTTTAGACAAGAAACCCAAGAGCATCACAAATGTAGACATGGCTTGAAATATGGCTCTCAACATACTAGACCTGGATCACATGGTTCACAAGGTGGTGATTCAAATAACAAAATAAAAGAGGAAGATATCTTGCAATTTCAACAAGATGAATGCTTGCAAAGACTTATGAAGTTGACCTTGAGTAAAAAAAAATATCAATACTTCTTTCATTTGGCCTTGCAAGGAGTTAAGCTACCTCACAAGTTTGATGTTGGAAATTTGATAAAGAAAGAGGAACCATCTAAAAATAAAAAACATGAAAAAATAGATGGAAGAAATGATAAAAAAATTCTATGTTTGGAAAAGAAAAAGGAACAACCAAGCACATCCTTTTGCTTGAGTCTATATGCCAATTTCCCTTTGACAAAGATCTATACATGTCTCCTTTTCCTCGAAAGGTTGAATTTCCTAAGTATGAAAAGTTTGACAGTAGCAGAGACCCTCATGATCATATTAGGGAGTTTTGCACACTAAGCATGGAGTTCTTGCATGAACCCACTTATCTTATGAGACTCTTTCCTAGGAGTCTTAGTGGTCAATCTATGGAGTGGTTCACCAAACTATCTCCCCCTCTCAAATCATTTGACAAGCTAGTGCAAAGATTCATTCATAAATACTCCTATAATATCCAACATGCTATCAATATGCTTGATCTTTGTAATATCAAACAATGTCAAGGTCAATCCTTTCTGGTTTTCCTTCAATGATGGTGAAATCTATACTCACTTTATCCTTGACATATTCCTAAGACTGAAAAGATTGATATATTCATCAATGATTTGGTTCCTGAAATGAATTATGCATTACAAATGCAAACTCATGCTTCATTTGATAAATTGGTTGAATCGTCCATTCACATAGAGGATGTCCTTTTTCATAAGGGAGATATCACTCTTCAGTCCAAAGAGCATAAATCCTCTTCTAATAACCAACATAACAAAGATAAGAACAAATTCTAGAACAAGACCAAAGATGTCATCAATGACAGAATCATGGGTAAAACTTTAGTGTCTACCGCTGCTAAGTCTAAAGAGCCATATTTCAATCTATCTACTATTATGAAAGCCAATAAGAACAACTCTACATGCTCCAAAATTGATAGGCCTTGAACTTCCAAGCCTAGGAGAAACTTCACTCCTCTCAAAGAATCTCTTAAAAATGCTTTTGACTAATCAGATCATTACTTTGTTTGATAACTCAAGACCCTACGATCCTGAGATAAATCCTAAATGGTGGAACAAAAATCATTATTGTGATTATCATCACAATAAATGACACAAGACTAATGAATGCATGAAGATTAAGAATCTCATCTAGGATCTAATTGATAATGAAACTATTGTGGTTGATCCCTTATAAGCAAACAATGATCATCAGGCTTTCAAGGATCCTTTTCCTAAATTTGAAAAGGGGGAGTCTTCTAGGGCAAAGGATAATAAGGTTGCTTACATGTACTCTAATAGTGACAATGTGATCAACATGCTTGAATCCTCTGATCATTCTAAGGAAAAAGCTAAAGCTAAATCATCTAATGTGGTAACTCGCTCTCAAGTGAAAGTCACACTATCAGGAGAAGCTTCATCTTCCTCCTTTTCTCCTAAGCAAGAAACAACCTCAACATCTAAACCATCTAGATTGTTCATTGCACAAGAGTACAATCTGGTTGACCAACTTTAGCATACTTCATCTCAGATCTCAATACTTGAGTTTCTCAAAATATCTCCCACTCATAGAGAGATCCTTGATCAAGCCCTTCTTGTGGCTAATGTACCTAAGGACCTAAACATTGATAAGTTCTAGTTCATGGTTGGTCATCTTGCTTCACCTCATTATCTAACTTTCTCTAAAGAAGATGACAAATCTGTCAATCATCCACATAATCAGCCCCTTCATATTAAAGTCGTTATCCATAACTATAGAGTTAAGTGTATTCTGATAGATGGAGGCACAGGTTTGAACATTTTCACTTTCAATTTGGTTAAAGCTCCTAGTTTCTTAGAGCATTGTATTGATCCCTGACACAAAATAATGATCAAAGCATACGATGAAGAGGAATGTTCTTCTAAAGGCATAGTAGTCTTACCTATTGGAGTAGGTCTTGTTCAATGATACATCATCTATCAATCCCTGGATATTCCTTGGGCATACAACATACTTTTGGGTCATCCTTAGATTCATGCAATGCAAGTAGTTCCTGCTACATACCATCAATTCATTAAATTCCCTCATGAAGGAATTGCGATTAATATCTCGACAGACTCAACATATATTTGTAACAATCCTAAACAAGCAGAATGAATGGTTCCTCACAAAAAAGAAGGATCAAATCCTAAAGAAGCAGAATCAAAAGGAAAAACACCTATATCAAACTATGAGAAAAGAATACTCGTTAGACCTACTAGTTTAAGAGAGTATTGAGTGGACACTCTTCCCATTTCTTCAAAATCTTATGGCAAATAATCTCTCTCATCCATTCCTATAGTTACAAAAACACATGTTATACATGAAGGTTCTGGAATGGTTAAACCTGAAATTACCCTATAACTAGAACTAGAAAGGGAAGAAAGTGTTGTCCTACAACAACTTTACAAGAGAGAAGAATCTGAACAAGAGATCAAACAAGTGGAAATCTCACCTGAAAATTATGTTGTGGGTTACTAACTTATGTAGAAGATGGGATATAATGGAAAAATTCCTCTTGGAAAAGGAAAAGGTCTTCTTGAACCTCTACATGCTGAATTCAGAAATCCTAAAGACAAGACTGGTGTTGTCTATCATGAACATAAGTTTGATAAACCTAGCTGCATCACTCACACATATGAGCACTCAGATGATGAAGAAGAATCATAAATTCAACCCATTGAATATGAAAGACTCTTACATATTCGAAATCCCAATCCAAATTATCAAGGGGAACCCTATATACCATCTCAAGTTCCTCAAGAAAATGAACCTGTCAATCTAGCATAACATGGCCTTAATCAAGAAAATATCACTTAGTCTCCTGGGAAAACTTCTACTATTGCTGATGCTGCTACTACTACTACTACTCATGCTATTGTTGAATATATCATTGACTCTAATTAGACACATCTTGATTGGGGGCAACTAGTTGATGTCTCCTATATCTTGGATATTCTTTGGTGTATGCCTATACTAGACTACTTTGCTGCTACTATTATTGAACAAGCTCTTGCTGTTGAGAATATACCTCCTATTATAGAAGAAAGTGATGATGAAAATATACTTCTTGCAATAAATCTAGCTGACTACATCAGATAGTATCATAATCATGAAATAGACTCGCATGAATATGAGTGGAACTCATTATCAGATGCTACAATGGAAATACAAGTTGATGTCATACACAGATATGCTACTGCTATAAATTTTGGAAGAGGAGAAAGATCCAATTCTCAAGATCAAGCTAATGATGAAGTCCCTTTTCATCCTTCTATGGAAATCATTCCTATAGCTCCTAGGTCATCTGGTCATAATCAAAACAACTCTCTAGCTTATCAATCAAATCATGGGTATATAAGACCTCATCCTATGACAACTTCATGGAACTTAGTAAGGTCTAGGATTGAGTTGTTTCTTGTTTGCACACTCCTTGCACAATAAGAGGGACTTAGTTCTCAGAATGCATAATCTCAGTTAGATCTGCGTAATACTCCTCTAAACTCCTTTGACTCTTTTAGGACAACTCATGATCGACAACGCTCTAAGGAGGATAATTTTCTTGATCTCTTTGATTCATTCATGAATGATGAGGATGATACTGATATCTTTCACTTGAACCCATCGAACCTTTATCCCCCATCCTTCCTTAGTCAAGTGGCTGGACCACTTCCCATCCATCCCTCCATCTAAGCCCATCATCTCCACCTCATTCATCCATAGTCCCTGAGTCCTCTGAAAGCAATTTGGATGTGCAACATAAAAATAAGAAATACAAAAATCCACTTATACATAAAGATCACCATGTCTTATCTAATCGACATGTGCATACAAAGAAAAAAGCAATATTCAAGAGACCACAAGGGTTCTTAAAGAAAAGAATAAAATCAAAGAAAATATGGATTCCAAAATCCATCATAAAAAGAATTGCGATCAAAAGCATCTCAATGTAAAGAATGATCAAAAGATGTGTGGATTCCCAAGTCTCTCTTGAAGGACTGGGATATAAAAGAAAAATCAATGTTGACATTCTAGATTCCATATCCTTCTTGTGAAAAACTTCACTCCCAAATTCTCTACACCATCATAATCTCCCATACCTCATGCTACTCTCCAATCTATCATTCCCTTCCAAGAAGTGTAGCTCGGTATCTACTCATCTCTAATGACTTGTTTAAGAGAAGTCTATATGGTACTTTCCTTAGGCATCTAGAATGTGAAGAATTTGACAAAGCATTAAGAGAGGTCCATGAGGGTATTTTTGGATCTCACCCAAATGGTATTTCCTTGGCTATAAAACTCTTGACAATTGGACACTACTGGTTGGGTTCTCCTATCATAATTACTACAACATCTGGTTTTGAAGCTTATCGTCTAGCTACAACAAATGGTGATGTTCTCAAAGAGCCTCTCAATGCTCTTCATCTTAAGAAACTCTATAGCTAGATATTCTACTTCCTGTACAACAATCTATGATCTTGTAAACTTCTAAAAAGCTTTAAAAAGTCTTGAAAAAATCCTTTAAAATGTAAAATGTCCCAAAAAATGATAATCCTAGTGAAAACTTGGAAACAGGTGCCTTAATGCATCAATAATATATATATATATATATATATATATATATATATATATATATATATATATATATATATATATATATATATATATATATATATATATATATATATATATATATATATATATACAAAAAAAGCCAAAAAATGAAAAAAAAATGGAAAAGAAAAAAATTGTGCCTTGGTGAAAACCTGGAAATAGGGGCCTTGGTAGAAAAAATAGAAATATTCTCCAAGTCGTTAAAACTTGGCAAACATGCATCACTTCAAATGAACACTCCATCTATCAACGCGTAGCTGAGCTCTTGTGCCTCCATCCATCTCGCTTTTCATTTTCCTGTGTCATCATGGGCTAGAACTTGTCTTAGTCTTGTCCTCGATTCTTATTGGTCACCTAGGGAAATCATACGCCTAACTGAGCTGTCAGTGCTTTATCACTTGATTGACCTCTTGATATTAACTTGAGTCAATTTATTAGTACTTCTCGATGGACACTTTGTCGCTGACACTACTCGGTGTTTCTCAACACCCCAATCCTCCAGTGTTTCTTAACACTACTAATCTGGACATTGGTGTGTTTCTTAACACATATCGAATTCTACATTATTCACTATGCACTTGCACTTTGACACTCACACAAAGGTGTTTCATTAACACCCATAAAACTAAAAATGACTGAGATATGTTGAACTATTTCTTTGTGTATTGTCTATTATCATTGATTTTTGCTTTCTATGTCTTCTAAGGTCACTCGACAACGTCTTCTTGACCAAAGATTCACAACTGGGGGCATAACAACTTTTTTTCTTTGATTTTTGATTGTGGTGTAATTTCAAAAATCCTAAGTTATCTAATAAAAAAGGTTTTTGTGGTAAGAGCCTCCATCATGATTGGAATGCCACACATACCTTGACCCTATTTATTTGGATACTTAGGTGAGGTTGGAATTATCTCCTTGTCTTTTGCTTTTGTGTAGCATGAATGATGACACTCCTAGTTATCTTGGCTTCTTGTGCTTTGATACAGGTGTTTTCATACAACATTAATTTAGAAACCACGTTTAGGTCATCTAAGCTCTTGTGCATCGATGCTTACATCCATTTCTATCATATTATCCGATAGGGTTATATTCATATTTTTATGATTCCTCTTGCACCGGTGAAGGTTGTACTAACCCCTGTTATCCCATATGCTCAAATTATAAAAATAAATGATTACAAAATCAGTGACTTGACTACTCTCACATCTTAAACTGCATTTTATTCTAGGGATGCATTTAGTTTTGCATTTATGGTTCCCTTGAGCTATGCTTTCTTTTCATCTTTCCTCTCTATCCACTGAGGCATTCGACTACAAATCCTTATTTTTTATTCTATTTTTAGGATTGAAATCAAAATTCTTTGTGACATAGTCATATCTTCTAATGCAATTGATTGTAGAAGCTATCAATCCTTGCTCACTTCCACCTTCATTTCTTGGACTTCTGAGGCTGATCTCTGCCCCTTGTACCTCATTTCAATTTCAATCCTAAGGGGGCATGACAATATAGAAAATATTTTTGTTAATAAAATCTCCTAATCTACAAATCTCACAATTGAACCAAATCTTTATTGATTAAGTCAATCAGGACTAAACATCACCGCTTGGGGCATCTCAGCTTCATCGCTTCATATCAAGTTGAGATTCTCCATATCTCCTTCTAAAAGAGTGTTCTCATCACTCGAACATAAATATTTTTGATCTCTTGGGGCATATCAAGTTCATCGGGACCCATAACAATCTGGTATTGTCTCTTAGATGATTAGCTATCTCAATCTCTTTGGATAGATATCCAGTCTCATTGCTTCATATCATGCTGGATACTCTCATCTTTATTATCAGTCTTCATTCGATCAGTTTCAGATTCAAATCTCTATCAACTACCTTGACATCATTCTTTGACTCAATGTGTTCCCAGGTCACTGACACATTAGTCAAAGAGGGGCAAATGTAATCACCTAAAATTGGTCTAGTAGAACTTGATCCCCCTTTTGATCAAATTGCCTATTTACTAGGCTTAATTGTGGAGAGTAACCCTTAAATTCCCCTTTGCATAATTAAATAAAAAATCTTATATCAAGCTTATCCTATGGTCTAATTCCTAGAGCTTGCATATTTACTTAATTACTATAACCTTACTTTTAAAATAAAGTTTCTCTACACTTTTATTAAAAGAAAACATTCACATGTGTGTACATATGTAATCTTGATTAATTAGAAATTAAAAGGGATTTGTGCTTTTAAAAATGCTATTTTGTCTTATTCTACCTAACATTTCCCTTTTTCCTCTTAATCCTCACCACTCATCCTTACCTAACCTTACATCTCCTTGCATCTCAGTTTGTCTCTTCATCTCAATCACTCATTCTTTTTCCTCTTAATCTCCACCCTTCATTCTTGAGGCAATTCCTTTAAAAGGAAGGTTTTCCTTGGCTCAAGGGTTCCATCTTGCACATTGTTTTTGATTATGGTAAAAATAGGTTTTGAAGGGGCCCCGAAACCCTTTTAAAAAGATATATAAATATAGGCATGGAAAACCAAAAGAACAACTAGCTACCCCAAAAAGGAGCAGACACAAAGGGACAAATCCCAGATTTTCAATAAAGCCTAAACAACAAAAAGCAAAAAGAGCTAGAAGTAAAACAAAGAAAAAGACCACTAGCACCAAGATCAAGATAGAGTCTTCAAGAAACCCTCAGAGTCCTCCAGCTGAGCCTGCATAGTCTTGATATTATCTTTCAACATCATGATGTCCTGATCTTCAACCTTAAGTTTCTTTTTAGTGTTGGACCTTGTTCTGGTACCCAGACCCATTAGCTGACTGGGAATAGTCAGATCAATGTTCTTGATCAGAGGGCCCTCTTTGTTCCCTTCCAACACTTTTCTTAAAGTGCTCAGGTTCTCCAAAGTAGACTTCATTCCTGAATTTTCCAAACCAAGCAAATTCTTTAGCATAGCTTCCTTCTTGCTTATCTTCTCTTGAATGGGAGCCATAGCTATCTCTACATATTTTTTGATTTTATCATCCAACTCAGTACCATAATAAAAAACACCAGCTTTAGCATTGGAGACAATCTCCTTCTTGAGATTATCAGTGATCTCCTCAAGCATTATGTTCTTGGTCTCCAATTTGATGCATCTGTTCTTCAATTCGACTAGATCATTCTACACCCACTTGTCCAAATTATAGCTATAGATAGATTTGTTCTTAGCAATTTGAAGGGGGGTCATAATAATGGATCTATTGGAATGCTTATCCATCTCTCTAAGGTCATCCTAAAGAGGATGGGACCTTTTTCTGTCAGAGCTTCTCTTGCTGCCATCCTTCTTGTACTCCTTACCAGAGCTGGGGGAGTCATGGGAGTCTAGATTTTCCTCCTCCATAGCCCTAAAGCTATCTTTACCCAAATCCTCAACATTATTATCCACAACATTGATACCATCATCTTTGTCTTTGTTTCCCTCAACCTTAGCCTCATGCACAATATTTCCTTTACCCTCAGCCTTTCCAATGTTCGAAGCAAGGGTAGGCTTCTCCCCACTGTTAAGGTTATCCTACTCTTCCCCAAAATAACCCTCAATAGTATCAATGATGTTTATGATAATGACATCAGGGTTCACCAAATCTTCCTCCTTTGTGGTCAGGGTAGTGGAATTGGACTCTTCATTAAGACCCTCACGGGGATTATCACTAGCCTCATTTTCATTTTCAGGAAGGATCATGGAAATAGGCTCCATAAAAATAGGCTCCATTATGACATGACTCACAGGTGGAACCACATTGTTCTTAGAAATTTTAGGGACATTTTGCTCCAAGTCATCCTTGAGCCTAGGAGGATTAGGCTCAAAGGAAGGGAGGGATTTTTTGCATTTCTTCTTCCTGGAAGAGGAGCCCAGATTCTTCCTTTTTTTGACCTGGGCGAGGATAGGATCAGGAATATGGTCTCTCACATAATCAACTATAAGGAGAATAAGCCCAACATGGAGAATCAAGAAATTCTTAACCCTAAATTCAGTAATGCTTTGGTTAAGTGAACACAGTAGGAAATAGGGAAAGGAAATCCTTTTGTCGTGTCTAAAATGGTTAGCTAAGACAAAATGGTAGTTATAAACCCTAGAGAACTACCCTTCAAGAGTGAAATACTCCATCATGACCCTTATGACAGAACCCAAAATTTTCTCAATATTATCCATCTCCACATAGTCTTTCTTACCTTCAACCAAGAGGGCCCACTCTTCATCCGTTATAGGAAATGACTTGTAGGCTCTGTTTCCAACCTTTATCTCCTTTGAGTACTTCATACCATCCAGAGGGAGGCCAGTGATTTCAGAGAGAAGCTCAAGAATGAGGCTGAAGGACTTGCCAGCTAGATTCACTATGCCCTTATCCCACCCTTCAACGAAGGCTTTGGAAACATCATTATCAAAGCCATGAAGTCTCTTAAGATATCGATGGACCTAGCCTTTTTTAAAAACACTCCAGACATCCTTATCCTACTTCCACTTGCATTCCACTGGCTCTTCTCTTCTGAAATCACCACCCATGGCCGAAAAATCACCTAATTCTTTTTTCATAGGAAGAAGAGACTGCTTATTTTTCTTAGACAAAATAGTGCTATCAATAATATGGCTCTTAAGCATATAAAGACTATTAATCTGGTTCTCACTCTTGTTCACATGCGTGAACTGACAGTAATTACTAGTCATGGTGACAAGGCACAGCAAATTTTGAGCTTTCATAATGGGAGGATAATTCCACATAATGGACATGTACTTAGCAATATTTCACATGACCTCCGAGATCACCAAAAACTGATTTGATTTATCAAGTATCCTCATTAATGTTACTATTAATGACTCCTTCCTTTTGTCTAATTTTGTCATGATTAATACACAAGATGATAGCATCATTTCTTATAGTATTCCCATGCCATTTTTGAATTCTCTCACTTTTGGCTCCAATATTAGCAAGACCATCAACAACCTGATTGGTTTCTCAAAAATTGTGAGAAACGTGGAACGACTCAAAGGATTGAACAATAATGTTAATTTTGGATATGATGTGTTCAATAGTCCAGGAAGGGGTATTGATACCTTTAATATTTTTAATTATATTTAAAGAATCACCTTCCAGCCAAACTCTTTTGAGACCTAATTCTTCCACCAGCATGATAGTGTTGAGGGTTGCCAAAGCCTCCACCCTGTGATTTGTTTGAGAGCCCAAGGGGACCGAAATAGCTCCCAAATAGTTACCATCACTATCTTTGATGATACCACCTCCCCCCAAAACACTCGGGTTGCCTTTGGAGGCACCATCAAAATTAGCTTTGACCCATCCAATAGGAGGAGCAATCCAGACCGAGCTTTCTCTAGGAGAGACAAGCTGAGAGCTGGGAAGAGGAAACTTCTAGTTTATCCAATCAACATCAGAGAGTCTTTCCCTTAGCTTTCTCTTGCTATTGGAAATAGCATTAATGAAGTTTTCCTCAAGAGCTTTGAAAAGATTGTTGCAAATGATATTAGGTTTAGCATATTTCTCCCTAAAAATTCTATTATTTCTTTCCTTCCAGATACACCAGCTTAGATGGGGCGGGATAAGGTTCCATAATTCTCTAGCAAGATCATTGTCAAAAGGGCATCTTTATTGAGTCACAAAGTCCTGCCAAGAGTTAGGAAATAACCAACACAAATTCCATTTTTGAAAAACAAGATTCCAAACCCTCTGAGTAAAACTACAGTGGACCATGAGGTGATCATAGGATTCAACTTGTTCCATACAAAGAAAGCATCTATTAACAAAAAAGAAACCTCTTTTTGCTAAATTATCAAGAGTGAGGGGCTTATTCTGGAAGAGAATCCAATAAAAAAAGTTAATCTTTGGGGTGAGGAGTTTATACCAGACTGAAGCACATTGAGACTTAACTTCCTTGGAGAAGAAGTGGGAGCAGGCAAAGGCCACCGAGAATTCACCATTTGAGGAAGGATTCCAAATGATTTTATCAGAATGGTTTTCCTTTTTGAACCAAGACTACAGCTCAATCATGAGGGGGGACAGTCTACTATCAAAGCTAGCAGGGTCCTTCCAGGTATTATTATGCCAATAGTCAGAGACTTTAATACCAAAAGTAGCTTGAGCTTGAGTAATGATATCCTTCCACTCTTGCTTCTTGGATAAAGGTTCTTCTTGGATCCAAGGGTCATCCCAAAAGTCAATTTTAATCCCATCTCCCAGATTCCACCTTATCCCTTCTCTTATGAAGTCAATAAAGGAGCAGAGGTTGTTCCATATGTAAGAACCATTCACCCTGACATCATTGTTTATGAGGTCCTCCAGATTGTTAGAGTCAAAGAGGTATTTTCTTCTAATAATTTCATTCCATTGCTTTTTGTCCCGATAGACTCTCCAAACTTGCTTAGCCAGGAGGGCTTTATTGACAAACTTGATAGGTCTCAGACCTAGACCACCTTTATTCTTAGGTTTGCAGACCTTATCCCAAGCAACCAAACTTAGGATTTTTTTGTCTTCAACCCCAATCCATAAAAACCTTTTTTGGATAGTTTTTAGCACCACAACAAACTTGTGAGGAATCTTAAAAAGACTCAAGGCATACACAAGAAGATTTTGCAGAGTGGACTTTAATAGCTGAAGCTTGCCAGAATTGCTGAGAAGGGCACATTTACAACCTACCAATTTTCTATTGAATCTATCAACAATAAGATTCCAAAAGCTATCAGGGGGTTTGGAGCAGAGGGGAAGGCCCAAATAAGAAGAAGGGAGGGTTCCAATGCTGCAACCGAGAATTTTGGAGATCTTAGCCTATCTCTCTGGGGGGGTATTGATAAAAAACATGAAGCTCTTGTTCCAATTAATGAGTTGACCTGTGGCTGAGGTATAAATAGACAGGGCTTTTTTAAGATTCCTGGCTTCTTTGACAGTTGCCTCTCCCATGAAAAGAGTGTCATCAACAAATTGCTCATGGGAATAGAAGGATCTAATCGAAGAAGGTTGGAGACTGATGAACTTCCTTCATTAACAATTTTAGAAATATATCTACCCAATCCCTTAGTTAGAATATCAAACAGAATAGGGGAAATGGGGTCTCCCTACCTTAGACCCTTGGAAGGTTTGAAAAAAATTGAGGACCCCCCATTAACTATGACCAAGGAGGAGATAGTGGTAACTAGCTGATCAATAATTTTGAGGACCCCTGAGTCAAAACCAAAATTTCTTAGAACTTTCTGAAGGAACTGCCAATCGACCTTGTCATAGGCTTTAGCTAAATCCAGTTTCATAAGAAATCCCTATTTCTTTATTGCTTCAAGGGAGTGAATGTTCTCATGGGCCACCACAATGGAATCTAGGATTTGTCTCCCTAGCACAAACCCATTCTGCTAAGGAGAAATGATAGAAGGTAGCATGGCAAGCAATCTTGTAGTCATGACTTTGGCAATAATCTTATAAATCCCATTACAGTGGCTGATAGGTCAGAAAGAATCAACCGTGTTGGCTCTAGGCTTTTTAGGAATGAGAACCAAGAAAGTGGCATTGAGTTCTCTTCGAAGAGCTTTAGTACCAAATATTTCTTTAACAACATTCTGAACATCTTGACCAGTGATCTCCCAAAACTACTGGAAGAAGAAAAGGGGGAAGCCATCAGGACCCAAAGATTTATCACCTTCAAAGGAAAAAGCAGCATCTCTGATTACCCTATCTTTGGGAATAGCTTTGAGTCTAGAGTTTGTGCCTTTGTCAATAATAGAGGGGATAGCATCAAGGATTTCTTGTTGACTCTACAAATCAAGGTTGTCCTCTTTAGTGAGAAGGAGGGAGAAATATTGAAGCATTTCCTTTCTTATGTCTTCTTCCTTAGCCATATTTTTTCCATTTGAGGCAAGAGAGGATATTCTATTTATAGCTTTGTGTTTCATAGTATTCATATGAAAGAATCTTGTATTTCTATCCCCGTCTTTAAGCCAAAGGGCTCTAGATCTTTGCCTCCAAAAAGATTCCTCTTTAGATATTATGTTGTGATAATCAACAACCAGCAAGTTCTCAACTTTTCTATAATCCTCTGAGAGACCCTCTTTCTGAATAATCTCCTGAATGGCCTTGATTTCTTCTTGTTTGCTACTTTTAGCCTTGAAAATGTCTCCAAAGATTTCCTTATTCCATGTTCTGACATTTCTTTTAACATTACTTAACTTTTTAGCTATTCTATACAGAGCACTACCTTCCTGATTGTAGTTCCACCATTTTAAGATACAATCCTTCATGCTAGGATGGGCTAGCCACATTCTCTCAAATCAAAAAGGGATATTCTTTTTACCATTCAGATTATTAGCATTAAAAATAATAGGGAAGTGATCAAACCCTATCCTAATGGAGGAAGATAAAGAGAAAGAAAACTTAGAAAGCCAATCAAGAGATAAAAGGGTTCTATTAAGTTTCACCTGCATAAGATCAGCTCCAGTTCTTCTATTCGACCAAGTATATGAGATTCCTTCTAACTCCATATCAATGAAAGATTGATCATTGATATACTCCATAATATCCAATCTGCTATCAACTTGAGAGGGGACCCCACCCATTTTATCATCAGCTTGCAAAGGAGTATTGAAATCTCCAATAACCATCCAACTAGTCTCTTGGAAAATGTTTTTGATTTCTTTAAGTCTTTTCCAAAATCTCAATCTGCCATTTTTAGTATTAGGAGTGTAGATGTTCATCAGATTCCAAGAAAAATCAACTTTAAGGTGTTTGACTTGGATAAGGATAATATTCTTATCAACAAGGAGCTTCGTACAGTTAACAGTAGAGTTATCCCAAAAGATGACAACCCCACCAGAAGCACCATTAGAATCACTATCAATGCTACTGCCATTCTTAAAAGGGTGGATCTTTTCAACTTTATCTCTGGCCATCTTTGTTTCTTAAATAAGCATACTATCAGGTTTAATATCTCTAACAATGTTTCTCAAGATGTCTTGTTTGTGAGGACTATTGAGACCTCTATATTCCATGACATTATCTTCATTTAGAGGGTTGGGGAGCAGATTTCTGGGATAGTAGATTATTTACCATTTGCTATATTCTATTTTTATTCTTTCTCTCTTGTTATTTTATGAGAGGGTCTACCTCTTCCCCCTTGGGGAGAGCCAACATCAGCTTTCTTCCTTCTAGTCTGGACTCCTCCCAAGGGGGTATTTTCAGAATTTTTCCCTGATTCTAAGGCTTTTAGGTTCGGGCCTCCCTTCTTGGAGAGCTTTTTGATTTTCTTATTATTAATCACCTCAAACCATGGTGACTCCTACATTTCCAAGATGGGAGAGACTTCTTCCAGTCGCTCCTTATGGATGTCCTCCTCACTAACTTCTAACCAACTCTTGCTGCAATTCCCAGTGGCCGGGGAGATCACTTGCTCAATAGTAGGTGGGTCTAAGTTTGATTTGCCCATCTCAATACCTCTTTTCCCCAAGATGAGAGGGGAGTTTCCCTTCTCTTCTTGCACTTCTTTTTTTGGACTTGAGGATTCCAACTCTTTACAACCTTCCTGAGGAACAGCTTGGGGCTGGACTTCCTTCTCCCCATTCAAAGAGCTGAAAGTATCAAAAGAGGTAGCATTTTCCACCTTATCTTCTTGTTCCAAAGCTTGGTTTGGGCTCTCTTGCTCCAGAGCTTGAGAAGGATCCTCTTTTGAGATTTCTAGGGTCTTGTTTCCCTCTAAAGGCTTAGAAGAATTGGGATGAGTTGGTAGAGATCCATTTTTTCCCTCCATTCTAGTCTTGGCTCTTTCTTTTTTATCTTTTCCTTAGGTTTTAGAGGGCATTGTTTAGCCCAATGCCCTAACTTTTTACAGGTGAAGAAGGAAAAGGGAAGGGATTCAAACTCCACCACTTGAATATATTTGCCTAGCTTAGAGTTGATCATGATAACTTTCGGGAGGTCTACCTTTTGATTAATATTGACATAGACTCTGGCATACACGAGTCTTGTCCTTGTAGCAGTCATCGGGTCAATTGACAAAAGCTCCCCAAATGAGCTGGCCAACCTCAAAAAGACATCTTCATGCCAGTATTCCAAGGGAAGACCCTAAAATCGCACCCACACCGAGGCTGCTTCAAACATATTTGCATTGAGATCAAGTCTAGCTCCCCATTTTTGAAGAGCCAAAGATGACTTGCCGAACATCCAAGGACCTCCACACATAACATCAGAGAGGTCTTTAGAGCTTGAGAAAACAAAGGTGAAAAAACCCTTTGGCAAAGCTGCTATATCAACTTGTCCCTTGAGCTTCCATTTTCTGGCTATAAACACCCTAACAACATCTATGTTAGGTCTTGGACCCATGAATTTTCCTACCAGCATATTTTTCATAGAAGCAATAGTATGATCAACCAAAGAATCAGGAAGGGAAATACTAAATAAACCTTTCTTTGGTTCAGACGTATTATCAACTAAAGGAAAGGAAGATTTTCTAGTAGGTTTCACACCAAATAGAGATGTCCAGCTACCTTTAATAGCATTTTCAAAAAAAGTTTGACCATTAGTCGCTTCAGCAGGAGTCTTACCGACAACATTTTTAGCTTTTGCTTCTTCTCGATTGTGGGATCTAGCTACAGTGTTGCCCCCCTTTTTCTCTTTTGTGGAGCCCTCCTCTACTTCACCATTGTCCTTTCTCTGATCCTTTGGCATAAGAAAACTCTGAGCACTTCCAGAATCAATATTACCACCCATAACATGATTCAAAAAACCCCTTTTTCCACTTTCTCAGGAATGAATTCAGTCTGGGTCTTTGTCCCCTTCAGCATCTTTATCACCCCCCTTGGTATTCTAGTTGCCTGCCACTGTAGTTGCCTGAGATCCCCCTGCTACTAGTTTCCCGCCCAGTGGAAGATTTGAATTTCCTCCCTCTGCTTGCCTTCCTCCTCCTCCTCCACTCACCATGCTCATTCAAATTGACATCTTGCACATTGTTAATATTGATCATTTTCATATTAGTCTTTAAGCATCTTACATTATCTTGAATTATTAGATTAATTTTGCTAATTTGAATTCTTAGTTACTCTCATTTCTTAGCTTAGCCTCATTTCTATCTTAATCTTGCATTGTTAATCTAGTTTCCTTTCTTGCATTGCTTCAATAGAATTGATCCTACATCTTAATTCTAGAATACTAATTGTCTTTCATACATTCTAGCTTAATCTCTCATTCTAGCTTGTTAATCTTGCATCTTAGCTTCATTCTCTAGCTTTGAATCTTCCATTTTGGAGTAGTCAAGTTAGTAATCCTCCATGCCAATTTGATGAGCATCATGAGAAGGATTAAACTTGCTTCAACTAGGAAGATATGAGCCACTTCTTGAGACTTCCCCTTCCATGGATTTTCTCAACTGTAATGGTTCATAGAAGTGTGTCATACTTTTGATCACACACAAGTCATTAACATACACTTTTTTGAATGAAAATTTGTCCTCCATTATTGTACATACACCTTGGTATGTATATATATTGAATTACTTGGTCACAAGATGAGTTCCTTCTCATTTTTCTCGTTAGGAGAGAAGAGTGCTCATTGAGAAAACATTTCAATTCTAATGGCTAGGAGGTTATTTATTCGATATTGGATCATATCTTTTCATCGAAATATGTGTTGGAGAGGATGAGACTTATGATATAATACATGCATGTTGTGATGAACCCTATGAGAGGCACTTTCTAGCTAAGAGAACATCCATGAAAGTTCTAAATATAGACTATTTTTGGCCCACTTTTCACAAGTATGCAAGAAAATACACTGGAAAGTGTGATAGATGTCAAAGGATGGGTAGACCAATAAAATATGATAAAATTAATCTCTATCCTCAAGTAGTTGTTCCACTATTTGAAACGTGGGGACTAGATTTTGTAGATCCAATTAATCCACCATCAAATAACAAATCTTACATCATGGTTTGTACTAATTATGGGACCAAATGGGTTGAGGTCAAATCCATGAAACATTCTAGGGACAAAAAAGTTGCATAATTCCTCTATGAAGAGATCTTTACATGCTATAGAGTTCTTATAGAGATAGTTACGAATAAAGGGGCTCAATTTACCTCTACTCTTGTCACAACATTGGTGAATGAGTATAATGTTAGGCATAGAAAATTCTAACCTTACCACTCCTAGGTCAATGAACAAGAAGATATTACCAATAGAGAGATAGAGTCAATTCTAACTAAAATAGTAGTCATTCACATAAAAGATTGGGCAACTAGGTTGCTATAATTTGTCTCGACATATAGGACTACATGGAAAACCACAACCAATTTTACCACATTTGAATTGTTATATGAAAAAAAAATAATGATGCCCATAGAGTTTGAATACAAAACTCTTAAAATAGTACTAGACCTAGGGATGGATATCTCTAAGGAATAAAATGATAGAGTTATGTAGCTCAACACCTTAGATGAGATGAGGAAATGAACCTTGCAACATACTGAAACAATACAAAATCAAAGAATTAAGTGGCATGATAAATACATAAAAGAAAAGAAGTTTCAGCCAGGTGACTAGGTACTTCTTTATGATTCCAGATATAAAGACAATGTAGGAAATATCCAAACTAGGTGGTTAGTCCCATATGAAGGATCATAGGTATTTTATAATAGTTATGTTCAACTTGCAACCATGGATCCTATTATATTCAACCTCTTGGTCAATGATCATTGCATCAAATTATATCATAAGTCAACTAGCAAACATGAATTCCTACAATAATTTGTAGAGTACCAAGACTTGGAAGTTCTTGCGGCTGAAGAAGTTAGACCTAGTATCTTGTCTTCTATCTAGCTAGGACATCATGTGGCCATAATAAGCTTTCCACTTTTTGTCAGAAGTTATTTATCCATTAATAAATTCACCACCCACTCATCTCATTTCTCTTTCTTCCATGTCATTTCCACCACCGCTTCACATCTCAGATGCACTATGGTGATGACCTAGTACTTCCTTCTAATTTTTTAAAGAGAACACTTTATCATAATTCACCTTTTTAGGTACGTGTATGATCATTTATATCTATTAATTACTTTAGATCCATTTCTTTAATTACTATACTTTAATATAAATATTTTGCATAGCAATTCTTTTTAAAAGCTTAGTGACATCATGCTTCCAACTATGCCTATGCAGACACATGTTTTTACATAGGTTGGGGGAGTCTGTATCCATATGTCATTTTCATTTTACATGCCATTTGTTGTGATTTAATGTGTCATCCATGTCAACTTGAATTTGGAATCATGAAATAACATTCTGCATGAATGATGTGACATTAAGTTCACTTGAATGAACTTGTATTGTACCTCCTATTTGTACTAAACCGCTTCCATTTTCTTTGATCATACTCTTCTTTATTACCTTATTCTAAATAATGATGCCACTAAAACTGGAAAATAAAAGGATCATATGGTAGTGACATTAGTATTGGTAAGGAAATAAAATTGCAAGAAATAAGGAAGGAAATTTAGTTTTCAGCTAAGGGGTTGTAGGCAAGAGTTTTTGATGCAGTTGTAAAGGTGTGAGTGAAGACAATGGGGGTTTAGACAATGAGAAATGAGCTAGTGGTTCATACTGTACTCCTGTAGGATGCAATTTGTGAACTAGAATTCAAGAATTGTGGCTAGTTAGACTACTTTTTGAAGCGTAATAGTTTCAACAATGAGGTTGCCTTAGAATTTGCATAAATTTTTACCAATGGTGAGGCAATGGTGAAGGGATTAAAAGTAATCTCCACCAAAGAGATGATTGTAGAAGTAATAGTTCTACCTGTCAACCTTACCCTAAATCTTATGATGCCACAACAACTAGGGAAGAGTTTACTAAGCCTAGGGAGCCATCACTTGTTGTGGACAGGAAGGGCATATGTAGGGTTTCTTTACTTGAGACTTGGAAACTAATACTCCTAAAGAGTTTATTTTTTTTGGATAAACTAATAATGATTATCAAAGTCATTCGGTAAAGAAGGATAGTCAAGTTGGTAAAACAAATAAGCTAGTCAGTAAAGGAGGAGATAATTTTGTTAAAGGGAATAAGGAACAAACACCGAACAAGGAAAGGCAAGCACCGAGCACCGAGAAGATACCAAGTTACAATAATTACCGAGTTGAGAGTATACATGTTACCGAGAAGAACAAAATGTATTATCGAGTATCACATGCCGACATAAGAAGAATCTACATATACATTACATATGGACACTGAGCATAAAATGTTTTACAAATATCAAGGATATTGTTTGATAAAGCATTGGAGATTCAAATATGATGATTGTGCATGATTACAAGGTAAGATCCACCAATAAGAATTAAATGTAATATATGCATTGGATACATAAACATTGGTAGCAACACTTGAGGAGATGATTCTAGAATATTTCCACTACTTCTAGATCGAGTATAAAATTGATCAGAGTATGAAGATCACAAAGAGAGTGTGTATGCGAAGGAGAAATTGTAGAGAGTGGGTGATGAGCAGAGAAGCCACCGAGTAACATAGTAGTTTGAATAGAGTATGAATGTGATTCAAATTGAAGCCATCGAGTACATAATTGGAATTGTGAGTGGAGTATAGTATGAGGTAAATTGATATTGAGCAAATTGAGCTTGTTAAGCATATGTTGATGCAAACACTACATATAAGTTTATGTTACTGATTAGTGTATAATCAGAATTGTAAAAGCTCTTAACTAAGTAGTACCTAACAATCTTAAATTGTAAATCATTTAACATGGTACATCTCTTAGATTAGAGTTGTAAAATCCTTTAGAAAGGTATACTGAATAATTCTTTATACTCCTAATAGGGTAAATACTTTTTTTTCTATTAAGATAGTTAATCAAAAAGTTACAAGTATAACATCATGTTTCAGAGTCTTAAAGAGAGACTAATAATCACAACCCCCATAACATATATAGTTACAAAATTGGGGGAGTAAAAATACCATCTTATAAGCTATCTAGTACTTAACATACATGTTCATACGAATTTACAAAAAGAGAGGTGTTGAAACTTTTATGTGCTAATAGGGTAAATACTCTTAACAAGGTAAGCTATCATAAATAGCTAACATTGTAGCTCTAACTGAGCAAATTTTATACTGCAGTAGTGAAGTGTTTTGGGTGTCATCCCCACTACAATTTTTTCCTCTGACCAAGGATTTCTGCGAGACCAAAAACCATGGTGTTATGAGTTGTGTTTCATGATTTAGTTTTATATGTTTTATGTTGTTATATGCAAAGTTATCAATTCAGTGAATGGTTAGAAAGTTAGTAAAAATAATTGGAGTATCGATTCACCCTCCCCTCTTAGTACTTAACTTTCCATAAATTAATTCAATGGGAAACAAGTTATTGTGTATATCATTAGATAAATTACCTATTAGGTCCAATAATCTTGTCTGTATGTTGTGAATTTCAATCTTCTAAACCACATGCAAAATGACAGGAGGATGAATGTACCAAATTTCCTCTATAATATTTTGTCAATCATGGCTGCTGAGACATAGAAAGGTAGGGAAAATTTTGTTTCCCATTATTATTTGATTAAATTGTTGGTAGAAAGATTTTTGAAAGAAGTGTCTTCTATGTCATGGAATGAGTTTTTAAAAATAAACAAATTCAGATTGGTAGATGTGGGTCCTAGGGGTTAACCCTTAACTCATAGGGTTCGCAGAGGGGAAGGAATTGTTAAATTTACTCTTGGAGCCTCAACTTATTGGGTAGCGCCTAGTGAAAATTCTCCTACAGTTGAATCCACTTCCTCTGAATTTGCTCATGAGGATGTGGGTAGTTCTTCATCAAACCCTAGTATAGATACTTCTCCCAAAACATCAGTTTGTACTAGGACAACCATTAGAAAAAGAAAAGGGGAAGATAAAAAAAAGAATAATTTGATAGAGGGAAACAAAAGAAACAAAAAAAAACACCTAAGAGGGTCAAACCCATCCCTAGGAAATGAAGAATTGAAGAAACAAAACCTCCTGCAACTTTTGTGAAGATAAAAAGCCCTTCTAAGAGACCAAAATTGACAAAATCTCTTGTTAGTGTTACCCCAAGAAGAATCCACGGGCTTAGGGGAAAGACAAAGAAGAAAATAGAATTTCCTAAAAGTAAAGTAAACATAGATATTTAATTCTAAAAGATAGTTCATACCTCTCCCAGTGAAGAAGAAAGGATAATCTGAAACTGCCCTCGTAAGGAGAGCCCAATTTTTTCCTCCTCATCTGAGAAACAAGATAGATAAATGATGCCCAAACATTAGGCATGTAGTTGATTGTATTGTGAAATCTTCATCTTTCATGGACAAGGAGACATGTAAGCAATTTCCATTCATCCATATTTCAATTTATATCTTGAATGAGAATCATACATTTTTACTTGGTTTTGTTTCTTCCCAAGGGGACATACATTATTTATGAGAATTGGATTATTTTTTCCTTCCAACACTTATCATTTTTGTAGGATGTTATTTAATGAGTGATATTCAACAAAAACTTTAGTGGCGATTGTTCTCCATTTGGTGAATGTCGCATGTCGGCATCCCGTGATTTGGTGAATATATTTCACATATGGAATTGATCCTATTGCCCCAAATTTATTAAAATTGGGTCCAATGCCCCAGCCCATCGCCCATCAGTTTATTTAATTTTGTCATTTTCTTTCACATTATCGCCAATGGAATATAATTTTTGGGCACGACAAATTTTAAACATTCACCTATAATTTTAAAGAGGCCCCAAATGGATGGCCTATATTCACCAATAGTTTTATACATATATATATATATATATTTATAGGCGGCCCCAAATTCACCTAGCATTTTATAGACGCATGTCTCAAACTGATGCATTTTCGTCAACTTTATTAATCATACCAAGGTTTTGGAGAACCCATAATCGCTTAGAAAATAACATAAGAGGTGTTATAATTACGCGGGCTTCGCCAAATATTTGTAGACCTAATACCTCCTGTCAAATTCACCAAAAAGGGATTAGTATAAATACATTCATAGATCAGTGTTATTGTACACAATTTTGTTTGGTTCAATTTGATTGATAGCGAAGTTCAGACTGTTGAGTCTTGACTGCATTGGCAAGTCGCGACTGCAATTGAATTTGAGGCAAAGGTAAGTGATTATTATTTTGCGACTATGTAAATTTAAATTCATTCTTATTTAGTGGAAACCAGTTAGTGAATAGTGGTGACCAGGGAGACCTCAGACATGATTTAAGAGTCAATGAATCATATTTATATATATTAAAGTCACTTCTTCAACAAGTAAACATTTTGTTTTTGCACTGGTAGGCTAGTAGCCTTTATTTTGTTGAAGAATCGAGATGTCGAACAAGAATAAGGGTAAGGCTCCCGCATATAGGGAAAGCCAAGAGAGGTCAACAAAACACATAACCTTATCATCGTACTTTCATCATGATGTTGGAAATGTTTCTGGCCAAAATCGAGAAGCTACTTCATCACAAGAAGATTTTCAAGATTCACAACCTAAACCTTCATGACATATTGAAGAAGTCAGTGAACTTGATATCTCAGATCATGATGAGCTTGAAGAATATTTTTAGTTAAAGACCCAAAGTATCCATAATGATATAATCAACTTGGATGAGACTGAGAATGTCAGAGAAGATGATGGTGCAGGGAAGAAGAAAAGAAAATACAATTCAAATAATGATAGAGAATCAAAAAAAGATCAGATGTGGGATATGTCGAGGAAATTTCAAGTAGAATGGGAGTCAAAGTATCCATTCATTGAACTATTGGACAATCCAATTGAAGGTGAGCCTTCGGTAGAATGTAGATGTAAGATTTGCAACAAGATAAATAAGAAGGTAAAGAGGTTGCAACTAAAAATTGACACCATAGAGAAGCATATAGGTAAAGTTTATGAAAAGAAAACCATAGATGGAGTTCAAAAATCAGTGATAAGATGGAAAACAAAGGAGGAATCTCAGCATGTTAGGAATGCAAAATTATATGAATTTTAGCAGAATATAAAGATGAAGTCTGGTGAAGTTAAAGGCTCTATTGAAGCTTGTTTTGGAAAAGCATTGGAAGTAGAACTAAAGGGAAAAGTTATTCAGTTAAGTGTTGTGTTTAATATTTTGAGAAGTGGGAATTCTATGATGGACTACCCATTCTTGAGTGCTTTATTACACTTTTTGAAAGTTTGTAACTATCCTAACAGTCACTGGTCAGTAAACAGTGGATGGGAATGAGCAAGTTGTCTTGCCGAGGTTGAAAAAGAGGATATAAAGACAAAAATTAAAGAGTCAAATTTTATTGCATTGTCTTTAGATGAGGTTACAATAGTAGATAATAATTCCTAGGTATGCATGCATGTTTATACTATACACAATTTTGTTTGCCAACCTCATCTCCTAACTGTTTCTAAAATGAAGGATAATGCAATAACAAAAAATTTATTTGAACTAGTAAAGAGTTCTCTAATTGAATATGGAGGTATAAATGACATGAGGATTGCCAAAAAGTTGGTGTGTGTTGGAGTAGATGGAGCTTCAGTAATGCAAGGCCACAGGGGTGGTCTTTACACAAAGATACAATCTTCTTGTGCACCCTATGTTACTCCCATTCATTGCATGACCCACAAAATGAATCTAGCTTTTGGAATTGTCAGCAAGTATGCTCTAGTACAAAAAATTGAAGTTTTTATCAAAGAGCTCTACCAATACTTCTGTCGAAGTCCGAAATGATTGAGGGAATTTCAACACTTTACCAAAGGACTAACCGATGGGAACAAGCTTCTTAAGGATGATGATACCAGATGGATCTCTTTGGATGGACCAGTGAATCAAGTTTTTTCATAATATCAGTTGTTGCTTGGTCTATTTAACTCAAGTCGTGACGAAGTAGGGCAACCAAAATTTTTTGCGCTGCTGTGAATGTTAAGTAATGTAGAGACACTCTTAACATTAGCAAGTCTTCTCCCCATGCTTGAGGAAATGAGAAATTTAATGAAAAGGCCCAGCAAATAGCTATGTATATTGCAAAATATTCTGCACTGCGTAAATTGACATGCATGACGCATGATAATATCTATCGATCATTTGATGATGTAAAATTTTCCAGCTGGCTGAAAATCATAGATTTGGAAAATCCTAATAACTTTTTAAAAATCGGTGCAAACGGGGAGTTATGTGTAGAAGTTCCCAGAGTTGAGATACCAATGCACTACTTTGCCAGGATCGAGTCTGAGGAACCAGGAAAGAACCCCAGGAAGCGAGTATCAAGTATTAAAAGGGAAGACTATACCAAAATCATTGAGTGTGTAATAGCTTCTATGAAGCACATTGCCTATGATCTTTCCGTGTAGATTAGACCAATATTACCTCTAGTCAAATTAATTGAATCCATGACTATTGCATTTCCTCGATATTGGAGACTAAACAATTCGAAATATTTTCAAACTAAGCTACTAACTTTGATAGATCTTTTTTGTGAAACCAAAGAGTTAAATGGAGTAACTCTAAATGGAATTTTAGATCAATCTAATTTGAGAGAGAAATCAGGTCATTTTTCACTGACAATGAGGGAACAATACAATATTATGAAGAACCCTCTCGAAGATGGATCAGTAACAAGGCTTTGGAAAAATCTAGCCGAGAGCGAAATGTTGATTGATTCAATATCAGAATTTTTCAAGCTTGTTGATTTATGTCTGACCATGATATTGGGGTCAGTGGAGGATGAGAGAGTTTTTAGTGCTTTGGGATTCCTAAAGTCAAAGCTAAGAAACAAACTAGACAAGAATTTGGAAAATTTCTTGAGGCTCTATGTATCCAGGTATGACGTCAATACTTTTCCTTACGAAAGGGAATTGAAATTGTGGAGGAAGAAATATTAGACAAGAGGGTTGGGCAACATTTCAAACCAAAGTGGGAGTGCTAGAGACAATGATGCCATTGACTCATGTACTGGTATTGCTAGCGGTGAACATCAGTTAAGAAGAGGTATGCAGAGTGAAGAAAACATATCAAAGAACCAAGGAAGCTATGAAGTTGATGGTGATGAATTTGAGGATCCCAATAATGATATGATGTGGCAGCTTGAACTGTTGTAGAAGTAGCAGGTCCTAGGTATTTATTAAACTTTTTCTTGTAGTCTACTATCAGTTTCTATATCTCATCATCAATCATGCATAATAGCATATTCCAATGTCAAAAACATGAATGTGGTTGATAATGTCATCAAGATTCAGTTCCATAATTAATAATGGTTTTCATTTGCATTATTCAGCTCATATGGTACAATTCTTGTAGATTTTTCATTATTTTTTTAACAACATAGCAATTCATATGTTACAATTCTTAGAAATACTGATTCTCATTAATTTAATTACAAATATGATACAATGTAACAATTCATTCATTAATATTAATAAGAACACAACCCTGTGATTCTATTTACAAAAGTCAATGACTCAATACCCATTGGCACATTGCCCAATTTCAATTTCATTACCCTAAGCCAATCACCTTGAATTCCCTTTTATAGAAACAAGGGAGCAACAACAACTTTAGGTTGATTTGCCTAATGTGAAGTCTCAAAATCAAAATTAGTAAGACAACTCCAAGTCTACAACATCTATAAAACTGTACATTTCTACATTTGATAGGCCAGTTTAGTAAATTAGCATTGGTAATAACATCTGCAACATTGATCCTGTTCAAAAAATAAAGTTCAAATTTCTTACTTTAAACTCAATTCAAGCAATTAGAAAAAAATATAGAGATGATTGAAACTGAAAGCACTTTCACATACTATGATTGATGAGATAAAGATGATTCTATTAGTTTCTTTAGTATGTGAATAGGTTAAAAATGGAGCTTTAACAATGCATCTAACATTCCTCACTATTCATTTGTAATGTTTTGGATTGGAATTGGATAAGTAAAGTAAATCTAGAAATGCTTGAAAATCAGTCAAGATAAGATACATACCTCATAATGGAACAAATCTAGAAATACATGTTTTCTGAAGCCTATGCACAATCTCAGAAGATTTTGCAACCAGATCCGGGACTAGAAAACTGTAATAGAGGAAACACAAAAAAAAAATTTCTTTCTGGAAGTAGGTAGTCCTTGACTCAGATAGTAGGGCAAGGTCTTACCCCAGGGCAGGATCTTACCCCCCATTGCAGGTCATCCTTGACCCAAAATAGCTTCGATGAAAAATCTATTCGTGGATCTTGGAAGTTCGTCGAAAAGGGTATTCAGATCTGCACTTCAATTCTCAAAATATCGACTGTAGATATCTAAAAATGGTGTTTTGGGGTGGCTATATAGGGTTTTGCCTTAGTCAAACCCCCATTTTGGTGATCTCCACCTCCATGAATAGTCGATTGTAATAGAATGTGTATGTGTATTGAAAGTGTAATGCCAAGATCTAATCCTCTAGATTAAAACCCTAGCATGAATATGTATGAGAAAGCAATGCATAGATTTTAATAAGATAAGAAAGCATACCAAACCCCCAAGGCTAAAGTACTCCTACCAAACTCATAGTCCATAATTTCTACCCCATGATTGTATCTTTGAATGCTTGAATGTTGATAATGGTGGATCAAGGAAGAAAGGATCTCTCTTGCTCCAAATAGATGTTCACAATGGTATGTTCATAAAGATGCTTGATATCAACAATGGCTTGATCTTATATATCATCCTCTTTCAATCTTGCATCTTCATTCCACCATTGATAGCTTTCTTGAATCAATTTTGTCTCCACTTGATGTCTTGATCATGCAATTGCTTGGTGTCCTTGTGATGTGATTGCATTGTATGAAAATGAAGGCAAATGAGAGTCTTTATATAGAGGTTTCAAGGTGAGGCTCCTAGATTAATGTGAGGACCCATAATTCAAAATTCACCTCAAATTATGATCCAATAACAATAACCAACTAAGGAGGGAAAATAATTAAATGAATTTTAAATTAAAACCCTTCCGCATCCGGATCTGAAGGCTCGACATTGATTTCGGGGCCCTCTGGGACCAAATTTTGAAAAGGGGAATCAAATCTTGAAGGAGGTAAAAGATGACCTCATCTCTGACCTAGGTCAAGGATGACCTAGAACCCAACCTAGGTCAGGGATGACCTCGTCCTTGACCCAGGGGTCCAGATCTTGCCAGAATCAGAAATAGGAGGTCTCGGGGATGCCCAGAGACCTAGAAATGATGTCAGAATAGGGAAGAGTGCCAGGGAGAGGCATAAAATCCTATGATGATTATGATGAAGGCTAGGAGGACCTATTTCTAAGTCCTACCTAGAAAATAGAGCCATGGAAGAGGGAAATTAAGGAGAATCCTTGGGATCCTAACCCTAATTTCACCTAGAATGAAGGAATCAAGTGCAGAATGCATCGTAAATGCAAGTCTATCATGATAAATGTACTAAAAGAGGGTTCTAAACCTATCAAGATGGAATTTCTTCCATTTTAAGATGATATATTTATCCCCCACTTTATCTTAGATATGACACTATGTGAATATGCAAACTAAAGTAAGAAACTATCATAGTAAATAAAAAGGATATAGCCAAGTCCTCGAAGTAGAGATCCTACAGAAAATTGTTAGAACCTGCAACACACAAGGTTAATGAAAATCCATAAATCATCTAGAGCTTACTATATGACAATTGAGAAGTGCATAAATCCCCGTATGCCCCCCTGTTTCAGCTTTCTACTTCTGAAGGGTGAAACAGGGTGATAAGGATAACTCTATTCACTGGATATGCATTTTGTTGAAAAGTCCTTTCCTAAACCAATTATAAGGATTCCTAACCTTCATAAACTAATTCAAGGATTTAGGTATCTGAATCACAATTCCAATGCTGCTGATGACACTAAAAAAAGAGTTACTGAACTCAAGTTATGATGAAAATAGTGGATGTCTATCTAAATGCATAAGAAGGGAAATCTGAGTTTACCATGAGTAAATCCTAAAAGAAACCCTAATAAAACCCTAATTTGAACTATAAATAAGGAAAAGGAAGAGATACTTACTCATTCTTACCATTTGTAGATTTGAAAAGAGGAAGCAAGATTCCAAGGAGAGGAACTTCGAGTGACACGCATGGAGCTTCTGAGGCACAGTCTGGCTACCAAACGGTCACTTCCTAAGGTGAGTTTGTTGTTGTATGCTTTTGTACTTTCAAAATTCCTATTTTTTTAGGCAAGGTTGACCCTATCCCTTATAGGTTGACCCTGATCCATCTATGTTGACTTTGACCCAATAAATTTGAAATTGACTGGAAGGTCTCCACCTGTTCTAGGATGAGGTCGACCTTGACCCAACAAGGTTGTCCTTGACCTAGTAAAGTCGACCTTGACCTAGTAAGGTCTTCCTTGACCTAATTGAGGTCAACCTTGACCTAGTCAAGTTAGATTTGCAGATTTATTGATGTAGATGGCTGATATGATGTTTGTTTGTGCTTGCAGGACTTGGTTCATCTCTGAGAGCATCCCTTTGGAGAGTTGCTAGGCATGGTTAGAGATAGGTTGTCTGAGCTTGATGATGATGAGATGCAGTTAATGAGAGATTTGGGACTATACTGGGTATCAGTCCTACCATAGATCAAACTACACTGAGCCATACTATCAGCTCTGATAGAGAGGTGGGATGAGGATACATGCTCCTTCCATCTTCCCTTCGGAGAGATCACAATCACATTAGAGGATGTCTACAGGATCTTGCGGCTTCTAGTCCGAGGTGAGACTGTCAGACCTAGAGCACAATGAGTTTCCAAGGAGATTAATGTAGACAAGGAGTATTGCATAGGATGGGTTCCACAGATGTAGACCCGATCAGATCAAGTCCTATTGTCATCCATACTGTCAGGCCCTACACTTTTAGTACGGAGGGGGATGTTTTGCATAGTATCCTTGGTTGTGTTACCCAACACAAAGGGTACCATATTTTGTACACATCTTACACATATTATATAGAGGATGGAGAGGGAGAGGACCATGATGTTCTCATGGGGTCACAACATGTTAGCCCAACTATACCATGAGCTAAGTCAACTAGTGAGATATTAGAGGGAGAGTCTGTTGATATGCACACTCTTGTAGATTTGGTTGTTTGAGCATTTTGCATGTACACGTCCATAGGGTGTTCTAGTGATGGTAGATGTGAGTACACCGAGAGTCTTTGCATATCCTCTGAGAGATGCCTTGTAGTTTGGAGATATCCTCTATTGGAGGGTACGTGTAGACTGCATTTTGAGCACTGGTGTGATATGGAGATGCTACTGCCAGATGACAGAGTGGCCTGATACATGATTCTAGATGCAATATTCATAGTGGCAAAAGCTTCTAGAGGGTTATCATAATCATATAGTGATGCCATACTATTATGATTGGGTGATGATATAGTTTGGTCTATCACAAGGAGTCCCTAGAGCAGTATCTCGCTATGCACATCTGACGAGGTACTATCAGAGACCCAGAGCCATGCACCAACCATTGATAGCAAACATAGAGGAAAATAATGTAGATGAGATAGAGGATAGATAGGTACCATTAGCTATGACCTATTCAGGCATGAGCTAGGATTACATCAGGTATTGGAGTCTGTAGGGGACCCACCCCATCTTCCTTGAGGATTATCCTACAGGTGATCTAGGTCTTTCAGAGAGGACACACTGGGATGGTGTTATAGAAGAGGAGGATGAGGATGTCAGAGAGGAGGAGGAGCACATCTCTGAAGGAGATCCCATGGAGGAGGAGAGAGTGGAGGAGAAAGCAGAGGAGAGAACAGAGAACAAAGTAGAGGAGAGAGCAGAGGAGATGCCCCCATTTGGTGATACTGGTGCAGATGTACACATTTTTTATGCATCACTACTGAGATCAAGATAGCCTCCACATCCCCACATAGAGACACCACCACTAAGGCCTAGACATAGCGAGTGTGGAGAGAGTATTCACTCCATGCCCCCACCATCTAGACATTTCAGTGACATCCAGGAGGGAGACCCAGGTATAAAATATGAAATTTGATTAAATATGCAATTTGATTTAAAATGAAAAGATACTAGACTGATAAATGTATTTTCAACCTACAACTAGCGTAGTGGAGTGGAGGAGCTTTGTATCCAAGATTCTCAAGGATACAATTATATCCTGCCGAATACTAGCCAACGAGCAAGATTCTTCCATTGGTCATAGAGATCCCAGTAGGCATGCCAACATCTTTGCATGCATCCAACAAGAGTTGAGATTATGTAGAGAAAGGGAGGAGAAGCTGATATCTAAGCTACAGAGTGGTCGAGGATGTTCACATGGTATGAGCATATCTAGGAGCCACACACAGACACACAGATCTACCTCTTCCTATCATAGGGCAAAGAGATCTAGGGGCCATCAGCCTTCAGAGTGTAGTGATAGACATAGTAATAAATAGGGCCATTGGCCACATATGTATCAGAACTTGAAAAACTCTTTTGATGAATGAAAAATTTTCTCGACCAATTAGTTCTATGTTTGATTACTATGTTTTCATCAATATAAAACTTAATAGAAAGAAAGAAAGTGCATAAATATATTCAATATGTAATTTTGCTAGAACTACATAACCTATAAAACAAACTTTATAAGGAATACATAAATGAACAAGGAAAGAAAAAAATGAAATTAAGGATAATAATGTTTGAGATGCATAATATTAATGGGTGCCTTAAAAGAAACACCATCCATATTAGCAAGTTTATAAGCACCTGAACCAAAGTCTTCAATAACAACAAAAGATCCAAGCCAATTAGGGCTAAATTTTCCTTTTTCGCCCAGTAAAGCATTCACATTTTGTTGATTCTCATAAAGGACTAAATCACCAATCACACATGTTCATTCGATTACCTTATGATTCTATTGCTTCTGAAGAGATTTATGATAAGCTTTTATATGTTCTAGTGCATGTATTCGATGTTCATCCAACATTTCTAGCTCTTGTAAGCGTTGTTCATGAAAAGTATCCTTATCAATTATCCCATGAAATGAAACATGTAGAGAAGGTATTTCTAATTCCAAAGGCATAATAGCATCAGTACCATAGACAAGATTGTGAGGAGAAGTACCTATGGCAGTACGAACACTAGTCCTATAAGCCCATAAAGCATAGGTTAGTTGAGTATGCCAATCTTTCGCATGCTTACTAACTATTTTTCTCAAAATTTGTTCAATGATTTTATTTGATGCTTCAGCTTGTCCATTAGATTAAGGATAATAAGGAGTTGAAAATCTATGTTGAATTCGATATTTCTCCTAGAATTTTGTGACTTCTTTGTTTTTAAAAGAGGTACCATTATCCAAAATTATTGTCCAAGGAATACCAAATCTTGTTATGATATTATTAAGGATGAAATCACAAATAACATCTATCATTGTTAAACAAAGAGGGATAGCTTCGACCCACATCATGAAGTAATCTGTAGTAGTCAAAATGTAAGTATGTCCTTGAGAAGAAGCTGGTGAGATTTTTCCAATAAGGTCAAAACCCCAAACACTAAAAGGCCATGGAGAAACTTGATTACAAAGCTCATGAGCAAGAGCATGAATCAAATTACTATGTTGTTGACATTGAGGACATTTCTTAACAAACATGAAAGAATCTTTCTCCATTGTTTACCAAGAATATCCCATTCTAAGCAATTTATTAACCAGAGATTTTCCACCAAAATGTCCCCCACAAGAACCAGAATGAGCTTTTGCCAAAGCTACTGGGATTTCAATTCTATTGAGACATCTTAATAGTAATCCTTCATAAGAGCGTTGGTAAAGCGTATCTCCTAGAATGATGTAACGCGCTGCAAGATTCCTAATATGATTACGCGTGTTCCTTGTTGCCAATTCAAGAAAAGTACCATCTTTCAAAAAATGAAAAATATGTGAATACCATTCATCCGAATGCAAATTGAAACAATCAGAGGTAGTCTTTTTAGAAATTGCAGGGCTTTTAAGAGTTTGTATAGTAAATTCAAAGTTTTCTACATTATTCTCAAGACAAACCAAAGAAGTTGTGCTTGCCATGGTGTCTGCATGTTAGTTATCTTTCCTAGATAAAGTTTGAATCGTATAAGAGGAGAATTGTGAAAGCACATCAAGAGCTAAATCTTTGTATTGTGTCATTTTATCATTCTTAGTCTGATATCCTCCTTTAGTCTGTTCAACAATTAATTGTGAATCTCCATATATTTGTAAAGGTTTCATATTAAGGGATGAAGTTGCTTGTAGGCCAGCTATAAGAGCTTCATACTCCGCAATGTTATTAGTACAATTAAAGGTTAATTTGTATGATAAAGGGATGGGTTTTTTTGTAGGGGGAATCAAGATAATACCCACACTAGAACTTGTCTTACATTTAGACCCATCAACATATAATTTCCAAATATCATCCTATTGAATAGCTAGAATATTATCATCAGGGAACTCTATTGAAGTAGAACATGTATCTGAGTGAGGACAAGGAGCTTCAACCAAATAATCTGTCAAAGCCTATCCCTTAATAGACTTCTAAGAAATTAAATTAAGATCAAATTCTGTAAGTAACATCACACATTTTGCCAACCGGCCAGAGAGATCAGTTTGTGAGAAAAGATGTTTCAAAGGATCAAATTTAACAATCACACTTACTTCAGCATTTATAAGATAATGCCTGAGTTTCTGACATGCATAAACTACAGCTAGACATTGTATTTCCAAATATGTATATCTTGTTTCATAATCAAGTAAAGTTTGAATAATGTAATACACAGGTCTTTCCTTACCATCATTATCATTTTGAGCTAACAACACACTCACTGACTTCGGAGTCATTGAAGTGTACAAATGGAATGGTTTATCGAATTTAGTTGGCTGCAAGATAGGAGGGTTTGCAAGATACTCCTTAAACTGCTCAAAATCTTGTTTACACTCATCATTCCAAGAGAAAGTGGTATCCTTTCTAAGAAATGAAGTAAAATGGATAGTTCAATCCGCTTAATTAGAAATAAAGTGACAAATATCTTGTATTTTTTCCTTGTAAGATTTGTAATTGAGAAATATTCTTAGGAGGAGGCATATTAACAATAGCTTCAATCTTTTCTATATCTACTTCTATGCCTCGCTTAGAGATTATAAATCCTAATAATTTACCAGAATCAACTCCAAAGACACATTTCTTAGGATTCAATCTCATTTTGTAACTTCTACTTCTTTCAAATATTTATCATAAAATAGTAACATGATCTTCTCTTTGTATAGATTTTGCTAAGATATCATCCACATAATCTTCAAGGATCTTATGAATATAATCATGAAAAATCAAAGTCATAGCTCGTTGATAAGTTGCTCCTGCATTTTTAAATCCAAAAGGCATCATGACCCAACAAAAGGTTCCCCAAGGTGTTATAAATGCAGTCTTAAATTGATCTTGAGGAGGGATAAAGATTTGATTATATCCCAAAAAACCATCCATAAAAGATAACAAGGCTTGATCCACTGTTGAATCCATAATCATATCGATGTTAGGTAATGGTAAATCATCTTTTAAGGATGCCTTATTTAAATCTCTGAAATCGGTACACATCCTTATCTTATTTTCTCCTTTTGAAACATGCACAATATTTGAAATCCAATCTGAGTAATCAATAGAATGGATAAATCCAGAATCCAATAATTTTTCAATTTCACCTTTGACTAATAAAGCAATTTGTGGATTCATCTTTCAAATTTTTTGTTTCACAGGTTTCATATTTGGTTTTAAAACAATGTTATGAGTAACAATCTTAGAATCTATACCTAGAATATCTGAATATGTCCAAGAAAAGATGTCCTTAAATTCAAGCAAAAGGGAAACCAATTGATCACGTTCATCCTGATTCAAACATTTCCCAATCTTTATCATCCTCTCAGTGTTGTTCTCATCCATTTGAATATCAATAGTTTTAGTTATTAACAAATCATTTTGTATCAGAGGATCCATCGGTAAAGGAAGAGTATCATGTTTATCATGTTCCCCAAAATAAGCATCGGTACTTAAACAATAAGGCTTCTATCATTTGTGATGAAACTTAGGTAAGTCTTCATAAACCCCTTAAAATTCCATTAAGGCTTCATCTTCAGGAAAAATATCCAAAGTAGGTTCTTGATTAAGGTCAATGAGAAGTGGGTTAACCAATTTTTACTATCCACCACAAATATGATTAACATTAAGAGGAAAAGTTGATGGTTGTCTATAAGGATTAAATCCTAACCCATATGTATGATCATAAACTTCATTATCCAAAGGTACTTGTATACCTTGTTCATATTTACCACATCCTTTTCCATTAAATCCCAATTTCTTAAGCAAATGATAACCAAGACCATATTGATAAGTCATATCAGAAGGAGTCCAAGGAGTGGCATATGTCACAATATCATAACAATCAGGCTTTATAGTTTCAATCATTTCATTAATTGAAGCGACAATAAAATTACTTTTTAGTTCCTCAGAAAGCAGGGAAGGAGTAAAGACTTTTTTCTCAAATTCATTTTGCTGCTTCATGAATTCCAAATCAGAAACCTTATATTCTCCAATGAAAGTAGGATTAAAATCCATTGTCCCCAAATCATCCTCAATCAAAGAAGAAGATGGAGCTTCCTGTTGTTGAATCTTAGGTTGTTTTATCTCAGATTGGTGTATCTCCAGTTGTTTTTCAATCTCTTTACTAGGTTGAAGAGGCTCAGAGATTTTGGCATATTCTGCATGTAAGCACATCATCCGCGTGTAATGTATACATTAAGTTTTTATAGATGAACCTAACCTTGCGATGAAGAGTGGAAGGAACTGCATGCATAGTATGTAACCATGGTCTTCCTAAAAGAAGGTTATAATTGAGAGGTCCAGGCATAACATGAATAGGAGTATTTAGAATAACTAGGCCAACTTTAACATGTAAGGTAATAATGCCCAAAGTTCTCTTTGCAATATTGTCAAATCCACGTATAGGAACATTATCTAGTTGAATAGTGGTGAGATCAACCTTCATTTCCTTAAGCATATCCATGCTACAAACATTAAGCCCAGATCCATTATCAATTAAATTTCTTCAAATGATACTGTAGTTAATAGAGACAACAACCATAAGAGCATCATATTGATTCTACATCTCAAGAGAAGGTAAATCATTATCAAAAAACACAATAGGAGGTACAGAAGGCATAGTATGCATGCAATCTAAAATAGAATGAATGTTCTCTTGATTAGGAGGCAAAGCAAGAAGAGTAGATAAAGATTTTTGCAATGCCTCATGATATTTCGGGGAATTTTTAAGTAATTCCCATTAAGATATCTTAGCAGAAGTAGCACGTAATTGGTCAACTAAGTTATACTCCTTAAAGGTAGAAGGAAACCTAGGTTCTTGAGGAAGCATAGGTTGAGAAGGAGGTAAAGAAACCAGAACAGTAGGCTGAGGGTTATTCTGTGTATGATAAGCATGTGAAACATAATCAATGTTATCAAAGAAATCCAAAGGATCTCTAGGTTTATCCTTAATTGTTATGCGAGGACATCCCTTTACCATCATCAAAGGTGTAGGATATATCATTTTAGGTTTATCAATGTTACAAATAGTGGGACATGAAGGTAACCATGCACACACCCTATGGTAAAGGTCAATTGGAGAGGTTGTGGAGGAGAATGAAATAGGAATAGGATCTATGGAGATCTTATCCGAACCATTTTCATCCTCAATACCATGTACCTCATTAGGGAATCTATCCTTTTGTACAATAAAAGCCTCATCAAAGTACTTAAAACAAGAATCATACATGTTGAATACAAAGAAATACTAAAAGCATGAAAATGTAAATGTTTTTGTATTTTAAAGAGATTTTTCAATTTTTTTTAATTTTTGAAATATAAATGCAATAAATAAATGCAAAAAATCTAATATTATAAGCATGCAAGATTTAAATCTAGCACCAAAAAGAAAGAGTTGTCATAAACGGGTTCACCAAAATGAATAGGTTGAAAATGGAGCTTTAACAATGCATCTAACATTCCTCACTATTAATTTGTAATGTTTTGGATTGGAATTGGATAAGTAAAGTAAATCTAGGAATCCTTGAAAATCAGTCAAGATCAGATACATACCTCATAATGAAATAAATCTTGAAATGCCTATTTTCTGAAGCCTGTGCATAGTCTCAGAAGATTCTGCAACCAGATCTAAGACCAAAAAATTGTAATAGAGAAAACCCAGAAATTTTTTTTCTTTCTGGAAGTAGGTAGTCCTTGACCCAGATAGCGGGGCAAGGTCTTACCCTAGGGTAGGATCCTACCCCCCATTGCAGGTCATCCTTGACCCAAAACAGCTCAGATGAAAAATTTGTTTGCGGATCTCAGAAGTTTGCCGAAAAGGGTATTCAAATCTACACTTCAATTCTTGAAACAATGACTGTAGATATCTGAAAATGGTGTTTTGGGGTGGCTATATAGTATTTTGCCTTAGTCACACCCCCATTTTGGTAATCTCCACCTCCATGAATAGCTGATTGTAATAGAATGTGTGTGTGTATTGAAAGTGTAATGCCAAGATCTAATCCTCTATATTAAAACCCTAGCATGAATATGTATGAGAAAATAATGCATAGATTTGAATAAGATAAGAAAGCATACCAAGCCCCCAAGGCTAAAGTACTCCTACCAAACTCATAATCCTTAATTGCTACCCCATGATTGTATCTTTGAATGCTTGAATGTTGATAATGGTGGATCAAGGAAGAAATGATCTCTCTTGCTCCAAATAGATGTTCACAATGGTGTGTTCATAAAGATGCTTGATATCAACAATGGCTTGATCTTCTATATCATCCTCTTGCAATTTTGCATCTTCATTCCACCATTGATAGCTTGCTTGAATCAATTTTGTCTCCACTTGATGTCTTGATCATGCAATTGCTTGGTGTCCTTGTGATGTGACTGCATTTTATGAAAATGAAGGCAAATGAGAGTCTTTATATAGAGGTTTCAAGGTGAGGCTCCTAGATTAATGTGAGGACCCATAATTCAAATTCCACCTTGAATTATAATCCAATCACAATAACCAACTAAGGAGGGAAAATAATTAAATGAATTTTAAATTAAAACCCTTCCGCATTCGGATCTGAAGGCCTGACATTGATTTCGGGGCCCTCCGAGACCAAATTTTGAAAAGGGGAATCAAATCCTGAAGGAGGTCAAAGATGACCTCATCACTGACCTAGGTTAGGGATGACCTAGACCCCAACCTAGGTTAGGGATGACCTCATCCTTGACCCAGGGGTCCAAATCCTGCCAGAATCAAATACAGGAGGTCCCAGGGATGTCTAGAGACCTAAAAATGATGTCAAAATAGGGTAGAGTGCCAAGGAGAGGCACAAAATCCTATGATGATTATGATGAAGGCCAGGAGGACCTATTTCTAAGTCCTACCTAGAAAATAGAGCCATGGAAGAGTGAAATTAAGGAGAATCCTCAGGATCCTAACCCTAATTTCACCTAGAATGAAGGAATCAAGTGCAGAATGCATCTTAAATGCAAGTCTATCATGATAAATGTACTAAAAGAGGGTGCTAAACCTATCAAGATGGAAGTGATTCCATTTTAATATGATACAGTATGCTCCATTCTTCATCGGTTGGAAGGTCAAAATTTGTTATGTTATAGTAAATGACCTACAACCTTGCCAGCCATCCATACTTGGAAGAGTGAGTTGAAAGCAATGTTCCTTCCAATATTTCATTCAAATTTGTCAATGTTTTGATGCAGTTTGCAATGCCTTCATGAGTTATGTCCTAATGAAGCTTGCTTAAATCAGATGTCATTGTGTCCTCCAACATTTTTTTGTAAGCTTCTCTTCCAATGAAATTCATTGATGAGTAACTGGGACCAAGACTCGGCAAACCAAGACTTATCATTTTGGTTATTTTTTTATTCAACTTGGAGAGCTTTGTCCTAAATAAGGCAAGAGTTTCCTCTACTTATAATAGTTTCTCACATTTTTGGAAGACAGAGTTCACCTTTATTGATGCACCAACGCGGTCCTGAATTCCCTTGCTTGCCAAATGCTTGTCACTGGTTGAGTTGATTTCTTGCAAAATATGCTTTGTAGTATTTTGTCTATGTCCACAATTTTTGTTCTTCTCAATGTGCTCTTTTAGCTTCCCAAAAACATCTCTAAGACTTTCATTCAGTTCAAACCAATCACACAACCTATCAGCAGACACCTTTATTTTCCCCCAGAAGTCTTTTTATTTGCTTGACTATATTATTTACTAGGTCATTCTAGCTATTTTTTGTAAGTTTTAATTGTATTATTTGCCTTCTTTAGGTCTTCTCTCATTTTTGAGAACTGGTGTTCACTATGTTTTTTTATTTTCTCTGCTTTCTCTTCCCACTGTTTTTCTTTCTCTTCCCACTATTTGGTTTTTACCCTCTCATTCTCCAAATCTTTATCTAAGTTATTATTTGTCTGTCCAGCATTCTCCATGCTTTTGTATAAACTTAATGAAGAGACTTTTTCATCCTCAAGTTTTTTTTTGCTCTGTTCCAATTTTTCCCTCATAGTTTTCAGTTCTGCGTTCATATGTTCTTGTTGTCCAATTGCTTATTTGGAGGATGAATTTTTTATCCTTTTCTCTAATTCTTTGCACCTATTTTCTATTGCTTTCTCCTTTGCCTTTTAATTTTCCAGGTCTATCTTTAACTTATCTATTGTGCCCTGAATATTTCCTTTCTCTCTCTCCAACTTCATCACTGAACTGTAGACCACTTCGTTGGTCATTTTTGACACATTTATCTTATCCACATTTTTAATTTTGGATAAATCCATTTGGAGGGTGATAAATATAAATTGAGATGGGTCTAACTAATTCTCTAGTGGATTGTTATCTCTAACTGGGGGCATAACAACCATGAACTCCATCATATCTTTCTTTGGGTCATATGTGGGAAATAACCTGTTGGATGGAGATTCTACATCACGAGCTGCAACAACTACTTCCATCTTCAATGTTTTAGTATTTTGTCTATTCCTATTTTTTTATTGTTCAAAGTTAGTTACAAAATCATTGTAACAAAAATCAGGGTTTTCTAATATAATTGAATGATTGAAAGGTGAAATAGCACTTGCACTAATGTACCAGCTTCCACCTATGTTGCTTGTGGTTCTCCTAATTCCACCATGAGGATTAACAACACCCTGACCCATTACAAGTGGAGTTTTTTACTGTTCTGAGGGTTTTGTCCTGAAGGTGTGGCAATTGTTGGACTCAGAGTCACCATTGCCATTGTTGTACTACTACTTGTCATAACCTTTTGCTTCTTTACATTGCCTTGATCTCTGGGATCCATTGATCCCATGTCCACCTATAATGTCCTTTACAAACCACTAATTGTACCCATGATATCCACACCTATGGGAGTGACAATTGATTCAAATTGAATCTGAGTGCTTGTAACATGTGGAACTAGATTTGAAGCTAGACCAAATGAAATTGACTGGGTAGTATTTTTTGTTGATGAATCTGATGATTGAACTCCAAGGCCTAGTTTTTGAACATATTTTGGTGGAGCTGGTGGGTCGGGTGGAGACCAAGGCCCTTGTCCACTGGGACCCAGACCACCCCAACCTGGGTAGCCCATTTTTTCTACAATATCTACCCCTTTGGTATATTTTTCTTTTCTGGTCACATCAACTCCTCTACTAGTTGAATATACATTAATGGATGTGGGATTCATAGAATCCTGCTCATACTCATTATCTAGACCATCAACATCACCATGATATGCTTCAGCTGGATGCTCCTTATTCCATAATTCGCTAAACATTGTATCCTCTTCCATGTCATAAAGATCTGCAGAGGTCTTTGGCTCACCGAGATTCTTCCTCATTTCCAAAAAATTAAAATTTTTGGTTCGAGTCCAATTACCATCCATACAGTCATCCACTAGGTTTTTTTGAATAGATTTTGTAGATGGTTTAGCATCTTTCTGTTAGAAACTCTACGATGTCATGGCCTGCACTTTTCCTTTCCGTTTGTGCAATGCCATAATTTGTGATGACAATTCCTGTATTGAAATATTATTTTTAGTGGCATATTTCTTCATCTCTTTTTTGACCTCGTCCTAGGACTCCATGTTTTAAAATGTTTCTATCAATGGCATACTCTCATGTTGACATTTTCTTGTAGAGTTCCCATTCTCTCTAAGCTTTGTTCCAATTATGTTGAGTGGATCATACTTCCAGTGACTGACAAAATCAAAGCAAAAAATTGAAAAAAAGGCTTGTGCCACTTTGAATCCACTTCTCTCAAATGTGAACCCTCTGTTGGTACTCAAAAATACAACCTGAGTTTTTGAGTACCTTGTTAGATTTTTGTAGTTTGAGGCCTAATAGGTGATTTTGTGCCTATTTGCCCGGGTGTGATTCTGAGGTTTTCCATGCATGTCAAGTGTTCATCCACTCTTTTTTTGGCAGTTGAAGACATCCCAGGTCATTGATTTCAAGTTTCAAGTTGTTTCATCATGTCTCATTTTGAGCACTTGTCCAAATATGCATTTGTGCCTAAGTGTCAATTTGTTGTAGCAGTCCTTGTTTGCATTTGAATATCTTTTGCCTTGTGATTGGTCATGACATGCCGTTTATTGCATCATATTGTAGGCATGGGAGTGAGTCATCTTGCCAATTTTCAGCCCCCCATGTGCCCGTTTGACCTGTTTGCTAGGGCCATTCCATTTGTAATTTGTTAAAATTCTCTGAGTGCGCACTGCCCAGTTTTATAAGTGACCTACTTTGAGGTATCCCAATTTGCGCCTAGTGCAAGGTCCGACATAATTGAGTGTGGTTCCATACTATAGACCTAGAAGACTACATGAATGATGATTTCCAAGTCCCTGCCAATCCATGTGACCACTTTTCTAGGCCATTTCCAAACCCAATTTCTATGTTTTTCACTATTTTATATCCTAAATTTTACTAACTGGCTGACTTTGGTGATTAATTGTAATTTTCCACTTGATCCTTGGGATGAGAAAATGATGGATTCACATTCCTTGTATAAGGCTGAATCAATGCCCAAGTTGTCATTATCTGAAAGTTTCAGTTAGTTAGTTTTAAAAGCCGGTTCCAAAAGCAACTTGTATGATTTTGGCAGTATGGCGAGATTCAGTTTTCAAGGTGCCATGTTTGACCATTAATATCTTCTGGCTCATATCTTTCTGGGCAATCTCCTTTGGTGAGTGTGGTAACATGTTGGAGGTGATCTTGTTTTCCTGATGGTGCTTTCTTGTCAGGCCATTCAGTCAATTTTCAAGGCTACTCCCAGATGCCAGTTAGTGTTATTTGGCAACTTTGCAAAGGTCAATGAACAAGCAAAGATTTGATTTATAAGAGAAATATGAAGGAATTTTGGAAGTTTTATTGATGTAAAGCTGCATTGGACCCATGGTTGATTTCATTGTGGGCAGAAGTTGGAGGACGCTTCCCACATATATTTGTAGAAGGGACAATGCTCTTAGACATTGAGATAAAAGCTCTGGATCTTCCTGATTTTCATATTACATTTTGCACACATGATAGAGCCAACATGCCAAAGTGTTTGGTGCGTATGTTTGGAGGTAGCACATGTGCAAATACCAGGTGAAAGGAGCATGATCTAGAGTATATAGTTATCCATGTCGAGGTTACAGTAGTGATCAGGATTAAAGTGGGAAAATACTGAAATCTAATTTTTCCAAAATTTCATATGTTTTAGTAAATTGCAATTTTGAGGGTCTTCGGTGCATTTCTCGGCAAATATGCTGCCTGGAAACATGATGCAACATCGATGTTTCTAAAATTTCCTTCAAGATTATTTGAATACCTTTCCAACGCATCAAACGGTTTGTAATTCGGAGCTAGGATGAGAAAGTTATGCCTTCTCCAAGTGGACCTAAATTTTATATTTAGTTTTTTCATAAATTTTGATAGTTTTAATAGTTTAATTGTAATAAACATTATGATGACTCTTCATTTCAATTCCAAGGGATTTGTGTGACCCTTGGGATCCATCCGACTTGTATAAACTCCAATTTTGAATAGAATGGAGACAGTTTTTGGTTTGCAATCTTGTTGTTCTCAATTTTCATGTTGAATTCTACAATACTGCAGGTATCACACCAGGTATTGTAATCTGGTTTTCATAAATCAGATCAAGTAGCCACTCCATCATGCCTACAACAAATTGCAATTATTGTTCCTCTCAAACAAAAATGTGATATGCTATGAAGTTTTAGTAAGTGCCCTCTCAATTCAAAGATATTGGTTTCCCTTACAAGAAAGCAAGCAAGATAAATAAGGGTTGTGTTCTTGAGAAGGCACGTTTTTTAAAAGCCAACATAAAGGAAGTTTGTAGTAGATTGAATGCAAATCATACAAAATGGAAGGGGCAATGCACAATTGATGGGATGCACATTTGTTTTGATGGAGTGTGCGTACCATCACTAGTTTCTTGCAGATAATAAAAAAGGTTGTGCGTGTTGGCCTAAGGAAGTATGCATACCAAAAAAACTAAGTGGAAAATGCATTGAGGTATGCGTTGAAGTTTGGATACTTAAATTGGAGCTGGTGCGTTACACAATTTGTTGGCACATTCCTACGCTTGGCAACATAAGTAAAGTGCATAAGGCAAATAAGGGAGACCTGCGTAAAAATAGAGAGGAAGATCATGTGATAACAAATGAAGGCAGTGTTTTGAGGTGATTTGAGACTCACGCAAATGCCAGCAGCTAATCATGCAAATGGAGAGCTGCCTGCGAAGTTGTACATGATGGATGGCTATGCAAATGAAAGAGGAGGATTGCCCGCGCAAGAGTGGAGAGACTCACACATGGAGACATGAGTGTTAGCATATTAGGTAGTGTCTTATGCAGGTAAAGTGGGAGCCTATGTAAGACAGAGACTCATGAAAAAGAGGAGCATGATCTGGCATGATAGGGAAAAATGTGAATAAGGTGCATGTGGGTTTATCCCACATGCACCCTATTTGAGGCTTTTCTAACATTTAAGTACATCGACACTCAACAACAAGGTAAAGTGAAGAAAGTGGAGAGGCTTGTGTTCCCTCACACCCTGTGGGCCTGCCTTGGGGCATGTATCAGCTGGGCACTAGCTATTATTTTGAAAGAAGTCTTTAAAACTTGAAAAAACATTGTGCCACATTCATCCGGAATGGGGTATTTGAAGTGTTTATAAGGAACAGCCGACACAAGTATGGTAGATGAAGAGTTGAAGGCTATGCCCATGCGACTGCTCATGTTGATGCCTTAGTTTCCATGCCAGTGGGCCCAATAGTAAGTAAATTTTGCAGACGACCGATGGATAGAGCAGACACATGGCACCTTGTCGCGAGGTCATGAGACATAATTGACGGTTATGCAAAAATCTGGAGATCTGGAGACACGGTTAGTCATGAAGTCTCAAGAAGTCTTGTGGTTAGAAAGAAAAATTTGAAGATTTAGAGACATGCAATCACCAGATCTCCTAATGTTGGCGGTGAACTGAAAAAAACTCATAGACTTAGAGACTATTGCTAGTCTCCAAGTCTCTAGATCAAACCCGTGGTTAATAATTTGCTTCAGAGACTTAGAGACTAGTGTTAGTCTCCAAGTCTCCAGATAGACTCCGGGTTAAGGAAAAACTTAAGAGACTAAGAGACTACTTAGTCTCCAAATCTCCAGATCAGGAGGAGTTAAAGTTGAGTTAGGAGCCTAGTCTGGATCAACGAATCAACAAGTGACACTTGGCACATTCTAGTGCCTTCTGAGAAAAATTTGCAAGAAATAATATAAAAAGAGCCAAAGATGATGATTTTAAAGGATTTCAAATATGATATAGTTTGAACATTTGATTTAAATCTGAAATTTAAATGGTAGGGTCTGCTCATTGATTTAATGCCTGGAGGTTTGATTTTTATCCGAACATAGGCATATAATATATCGTCGAAAAGGTCTCGGAATGAGGAATCTGATGGAGGCATTTATTTTTAATTTTAGAGAAGCGGGAAAGAGTAGAAAGTGGTTTTGATCTTGGATCAAATCTTGTTGCAGAGGTAAATGCAGTTACAGATGACCAAGTGAAAGAGGATGCAAATTTGGAGGGAAAAGGAATGTAAAGGTGGATGCATTTCCAAATATTTTGAGGACAGATAGGTGTCGGTAACTGAGATGGTTTTCTCCATTCTCCTATATCTAGTTTTTTCTCCATTGTAATGAGGATGCTGGAATTTCTACTGTAGGAGCAGACTTCTATTTTGTAGTCTAGGTTTTGTGTTTATGGTCTGGATATTTTGAAGCAGTGCGGATTAATAAAATACAGTGCAATTTCTATTCTATATGGTCTTGTCTCTTTTATATTTTGTTTCTAGTCTTGTATGTTTAGTTTGTAAGGCATCCTGAACACACCGATTACAAGGTAATCATCTAATTATTTATGAGTTTATGTCAAGGATAGAACTAAGTTTCATAAATAGTTTCAGAGAGAAAAACCTTGTTGTAAGGTTTTGATGCAAAGGTGTGGAAATGAGAAGATAGTTTGTAAGGCACTCTATCTGGATTGTATATAGTTTGTAAGGCACTCTATAGTATCTTCATTAGTTTGTTTATGTGGATTCATATTTTCATTGACTCTTTACGCAAGGAATAGGCACTGGTCTAGGTTTTGATTAGCAATCTTTTCTTCATCAAGTTAATCAATTATATTTCAGTTACTTAGAACAAATAAGCTGAATTCATAAGGATTTGTATCAGCAGGATACAATCCATTTTGTTGATTCCTTAAAGAGTTAATCACTAGGTTAGCCCACCTTAAAAAGAAGGATGAGAATCCTTATCTTACTAGTTCTTGCTATTCTTATAGTCATGGTGTATATGGTTAAGCTCTGTATTTCAATTGATTTTGGTCATCTGCATGGTGTTTCATGAGTTGATTCAATAATGGTAAATAGCAGATCGGTGTCCACTTTAATATGTACTATGTAATCAATAATATTCAGAGGTAAAACCTGCCTGAGCATGTGGAGCTCGAAAATGAATGAGGATCTTATCTAATCCTCAGTAATTAGGCCTTTCTTTGTTTGAATCAGTATTAGGAGGCATAGTGTTCAAGTAGAATTTCAAGCATTGTGATTCATGCAAGAAAAATCCCTAACAAAATGGCGATTCTATTGGGGAAGAAATATATGACAACAAGTTTAAGATGTTGAATTCCTTGCTTTGCTAAATCATCCTAGGGTCTGATCTATTGAATAGCGTCAAATAAAATTTTGTTATATTATCTCACCAAGTGTGAGTGGTGACTCAGAGTCTCTGTTTGATCAGTATGTTCTTGTAATATATTTTGTGTTTCTGACAAACAGAAATCATGTGAAGTAGCTTTGTGTTTGTTGGTTTGGTAAAGAAGGTTCAGATTTGAGATTAGATCTCTCAGTTGATTCAGTATTTGTCCTCTAAAAAGAGGTGGTGACTCTATGAAGGTTTGGAAGGTGATTTAAAGGAAATTCAAATTAGTATTTTACAAACAGCAGCAACACCTTCAAGTAATCCTATTTTTATTAAGCAAAAAATGGTCCCTTGATAGGTGAACAAATCACTGAGAAAAGGGAAAAATAATTTTAAGAAGTTGGAGTCATATTTTTGAATTTAAAGTTTTCATTCATTGTACCGAGTATCAGAAATATGCAATGGTTATGTGAAGTTAATGGTTGCATAAAGTCAGATAGAAATCTCTGTGACAAAATAATGATGTGTTGATCATATAAGTGATTAAAATGGAAATTCCAGCATTCATGGAGCAAGATATATTTTCTAAATCTAAAGTTTATAAGAAAGATCTTGGAAATGCTGATATAGAAAAAAATATTGCATTGAGTTGGCAAAGAGTCCAATAGAAAGCTCTATTGATTTTGAGAAAAAGGGTAGGGGAAAAAAAAAAAGAGTCAACATATTCATTTTATCAAAGGTTTTCTAGTGCAGTTGATAAGCTTGTTGTGGATATTGACTTCCCAGAATTAGAGTGGGTGCAATTATTTTTAGAACTTTGTGTGCCATAATCCCTTGATTGGTCAGCATCTCTTATAGAAGAAGCATCTAAATGTGTTCGAAGATGGATAGATGAAATTGAAAATGTTGAATCTAAACTTAGTTATGCTAAGTCTACTTGTGCAAGTAATGTTGATTATAATGCCAACAATGAAGTCTATGAACAACAAGACAATGAGGAAGAATCTGTAACTGGTGTGTACTCTAAATAGTGCACTTCTCTAAGTCATTATATCCAAGGGAATCCATGAGAGGGAAACCTTGAGAAAGTGACCTAGAGCTCCCTAGGCATGGAGTGCAAGGGTATTTTAAGTTTGCTCTCAGCTAGAGCTATTAAGCCTATAACCTTGCTAGTAAACCATGCAATGGGAGATTCAATGAAGACAAGGGAAAGAATGCCAATATCCACAAGAAATCTAAATGAGAATGCAATGCAATACTATGCTAGAATGAATATGCAAGCTAATCTATAAAAATGAAAGATAGAAGTATTACAAATCCTTGCTAATTAAACTATGTGAGCTAATCTATAGCATAAAAGAAACTAGATTAAGAATGAAATGATAATGAAACTAAACTATGATGCAAGAATGAAATGATGATGCAATGTTTCAATATGAGAGATCTAAGAATACCATAGCTCCTAAATGCCAAGATTGAGAAGCTCCAAGATTCCAAGATGCTAAGATGCCAAGACTCTAAAAGAATGATAATGCAAGAGATGAATCATGCAAAAGATGGATCATGCAAAAGATGGATGATTAAGAATGAGGAGAGAGTCTCCTTTTAAATGATTTTAAAAATGAACGGACGGTCAAGATTAAGAGGCAAAAAAAGAATTATCAAAGGTGAAAATTAAATCTTGGTTGATCCATGTGCTCAAGATTTTCAAGAGGCAAAATCAATGGACATGATTAAGAGGCAAAAAAGATATGTGGAAGAGATTAAGAGGCAAAAAGAGATTCCACTCACCTTGAAAAGTGTGCATTCATGTGAAGACAAAAAGCCTTTTTCTTTTTCTTTTTCTTTTTCTTTTATTATTTATTTATTGTTTTTAGAAAAGTGGTTTCCATTAAAAGATTTTTTATTTAATTAAAAGAGATTTGTTCTTTTAATTAAATGTGGCTTAGGATAAAGTGATTTTATTATTTAATTAAAAGATTTTTTATTTATTTAATTAAAATAGATTTTTAATTAATTAAAAGGGAGCATATTCTCTTAATTAAATAAGATTTTTATTTTTTTATTTTTTAAAATTAAATAAGGCTCAAACCTTAGGAAATACTGAATTGATTATGATTTGATCAAGGAAATTGATATAATTGAAAATGTTGATATTGATTCAGGGACTTGATAAATTGATAAATGGGGGCCTAAAGTCTAGGAAACCATTTTAGGGTGCATACATTTGCCCCTCTTTGACTAATGTGTGATCGATCTAGGAACACATCAGTCAAAGAATGAAGTTGAAATGTGAGATCGATTTGGGATCACAAAGCAACTCAGATCAGCCAAGAAAGCAAGAGATAACCAAGAAGGCAAGCAATAGCATTATGACTCCAAAGGATGAAGTGCAAAAAAATAGCAAATCCTGCATGGTCAGCCTGGTAGCAACAGTACTGAACACTTAGGAAAGAGATAGCCAATAAGATATGATGTGTCTGCCCCCTCGGGATCAAAAGTGAAATCTGGTAGAGGGAATGCAGAAGCAAGAGCAACATGATCAAATCACTAGAAATCGTAATCAAAGAAAGAGAATAGAATAACCATCAAGCAGTGAAGATATGCCTCACACATGGGACCTGGGGCACGAACATATCGTTCCCTCAACCCAGAAACACCACGGAGGGGGATTTGAACTTGGGATTTGAAAGTGCATGAAAGACTAGAAGTTGAAAGAGATGGGAATGAAGAAGTGAAGAATTCCCCAACGAAGATCAAAGGATCAGGCCTCAAACAGTTAGCCAACTACACGGAAGAAGGAGAAATGATCAAGGTGAACTCAGATTTCAGTTTCGATCCTGAAATGAATAGAAGATGATGTGATATGAAAGACAAGAAGTGAAAGACATGATTAGGAAGAAGCGAAAGGTGAGCGTAGTTTGACTAACAAGTTTGTATAAGATGAAAGGAGAGTTCTCTCCATATGTAATATGCAAGACTAATCTAACATGAACCTAAGAATGCTAGCTACTATAAAAGTGGTTTACTTGCAAGGTCACAATGCTAATAGACATCTAATTATCATCATCAAGCATTATTCGTAGTGTCGTAAGATCATAAAATACTCACTAGCATAACTATGAGTATATGAATATGATCTATATCAGATAGAAATGTGGGAATCCCACCTAGGCACCAAAGACATGTAAGTCAAGATGACTAGTGTAGTGAGATTACCTAAATTTGATATGGCAAGATTATGCTAGCATCAAGACACATGAAAAGTTAGGATAGCTATAAGCATGCACTTGCGAAAAAAAGTCAAGGATAATACCTTGTCAATCCATAGTGTCAAGTAAGACCAGCATAAATTCTCATGATAGTTAGGATCAACAAAATATACCCACAAGCAGATAAAGAAATAAAACATGTTCTCATACCCTCAATCTTCTAGCTATGCATCATCAAAAACTTCTTAGGGAGAAAACACTCATCAAAGAAATCGTCATAGACAACACACAAAGAAAAATAAAGTCAACAAATCTCAGCAAGTGTGTGTGTGTAGGTCATAGAGTCAAACTTTGAGTATCGCATCTGCAAATGAGAAATATCATATCATACTAGACTATAGGGTAGGACATTTGATAAGTGTTGAGAAACACTCGACGCAAGGGTAGTGTTGAAAAACATAGTTTGTACCAAGTTGCCCAAGAAACCTGGATGCACAAAGAGACCCAAGATAAGCTCAAAAAAATAGATGCCCCCTAGACTAAGACAAGAATCAATTCCAAGCTAGGAGAGGCAAAGCGAGAAGTGGAGCGAAGGAGCGCCACGCAAGACTGATAGACATAGATGCAGAGGGTCTCAAGCAGCGCTTATTTCCAAGTTTTCACCACTTGATAGGTTTATTGCAATTTTTTCAAGACTTTTTATAAATTAAAAAAAATTTATTTTTGCTACCAAGGTGCCTGTTTCCAGGTTTTTACCAAGGCACTTTTTCAAAAAAATAAAAATAAAAATAAAAATTATTTTTTTATTTTTATGCTTTTTAGGATTTTTTTTTCAGCATCATATATGAATTTTTTTGGTATTTTTTTCAGGATCATAAAGTATGTACAAAGAATGCCCTAGATAGCAACGGGCATCAAGAATCTGCTTCCTCTGATGTAGAGAACTGATAGGCCCCAGGCCCAAATGCTGTAGCTATGATGATAGGAGGTTTCAACCAGTTCAACCAATAATAACCAGCCCTAAGCAATGTCTGAGCTAGCGGAGGATTGTTAGAATGTGACCCACATATTCCATAGTGGGTTTTAGCTAGCACTTTTTCTGACTCCTCTATTTCTAGACATCTAAGGAGAGTTCCGTCTAGACCCTTCCTATACAAGTCACCAGAGACAAAGGCAACGTGTAAGGGATGGTGAAAAGAATGGTGTGGTGGATTGTTAGGAAGAATATGAGGTGGAAGACATGAAAAGATGGCAGGATTGTAGGATTTGTAAGTAGGATAGCGTAATTCATCCACCAGGAACTTGAAGTGAGATTTATACCCTTTCATTCGTAAGATGGATGTCGAAGTAACCAAGGCATTAACAACTTTGTTCTTAGCTTTAGGAATGGGCCGAAGTATAATAGATATGAGATCATGCTTGAAGTAGTGTACCATTTTTTTGTAGAGAATCAACTTGTCATCTTTTATTTGAGAATCATTATTTTTTAGCATATTTTTATTTTTACTTTTCTTAGGTGCGGATACCACCACAATGTGGTTTTCACCATCCGACCATTGCTCTTTTCTTTTGATTCGATGCTTGTGATACTTGATTGCTGATTCAGTCCTTTTTGTTGCTAGTTTGCTGGTGGAAGAAGTAACAGGTGTTAATGTGAGGTGAAATGAAGTGACTGGTTCAATAACATTTATGTGAGGGGTATCATCTCTGCTGACAAGAGAAGTTGAGCCTATAGGGTAAGCTCCAAAAGTAGCTAGATCTAGATTCGTCAAAGAAGGACCAACGTAGTCAACTGAGGCAATACGGGGAACAAACTCATTAGGCCCTACACGAGACTCATCAACTACGGCGGGTGGGTTACAAGAGGTATGAACTACATCAACATCCATATCTATCATGGAAGAATATTCTGGAAGATGCTTAAGATGTTGAGAAGTAGAGATACTCATGTCATTATGTGTAAGATCACCTCTTTGTAGCAGTCATGCAATGTTGCGATGTTGTCTATCATAGTTCAATGATTCTTTAGGCACATAGGTTCTAGACATAGAGGCCTCAGCCATATCATCAGTAGATATACATTCTTCTCACCAAAGAAGTGAAGTAGAAGGAAGATCATCTCCCATTTGAGCCATAGTGTGTAGAGATGACTCATCTGTATCTATGTCTAAATTACTGAGCATGGGAGTATTTTTGGAATAATCAAGGAGGGCATTTTTCATACTACCCTCATCTTCTCTATAGATCCACTCTTGGATAGCTTGTTCTTCTCTTTCTTCTTCTAAAGGAATGGATGAAGAAACAAAAGTATCAAAGACCGTCATAGTAGAAGCAGATGGCTTCATCTTATTAGACGGTTTCCCATATGACCTAGGAGAAATAGGTATAGAAGAAAAAGAATCTAGCATATATTCACCCATACCAAGGCTCATCATCTTAAGTGTTTTCTCAGTAGCAACTAGAGATGTACTAGGATCAATAGAAGGTTCATTGTGAGGAATCACAACTTCAGTGCCATTGTACATAAATTTGATGCACTGATGATAAGTGGAAGGAATAGCCTGCATGTCATGGATCCAAGGATGACCCAAAAGAATGTTATATGTGAGTGGGATGTCCAATACTTGGAAGTTAATATCTTTCATGACAGGGCCCACTCGGACAGGTAGCGTGACAAGACCTTTGGAAGATCTTTCCACTTCATCGTAAGCTTTTATAGTAATTTTCTTAGAATCCACAGTAAATTCTGACAAACCCAACTGCTGTATGACATTGAAAGAAACAATATTTAACCCTGCACCATTGTCTATTAGGACTTGGCAGACGTGGGTGTAGTAGACTAGAACTTCGATGTGTAAAGCTAGATTATGAGGGTGAGCAATAGATATGTCATCTTCTGCAGAAAAGGAGAGAGATAGCAGAGATGAAATGTGGTTGACCATAGCCTAAAATTGATCCAAATCAATGTCATTGGGAACACGTGTTGTATGTAAAGCCTCATCAAGAATCTCTCTATGCGAAGGGGATAACCGAAGCAACTCAAGGATAGATATCTGTGCTGGTGTCTTTTGCAAATGTTGGACAAGATCATAGCTAGGGGTGGCTGAAGGAGGCGCTTGTTTGGAAGGCAAAGCTTGCTTGGGATCTTGCACAATTTTAAGGACAATCTTGGCTTGCCCCCTAGTAATAGCATTTAGTGTCTCACTTCAGGAAGATGAACTACCACGTGTTTTCAAGACCAACTTACCATGACTGACTTATTATCATCTTGAGACCTCAACATTAGAACACTCTCAATGGGCTCTACCATGTTGATCACAGGTGTATCAGAAGTATATGTATAATTGATCTTACATCATGATTCTTCTTATGTGCTTGAGAAGTTTCCCCCTTATCATGCTTAGGTAGAGGATCTTTGAAAGCTATGTGATCAAAATTTTTAGTTAAGCCATCAGTGGATATTGTGTTGTTATCAATGAGGTCTTGAATATCATCCCTAAGCTTAAAACAATTGTCTGTCGGATGTCCCTTGTTTCTATGATAATGGCAGTAATGATCCTCTCTCCACCAATCAGGCCTATTTATCAGATCCCAGTTACCAGGTTTATCAGGAAGCGTAAGATATCTATTGTCAACCAAAGTCTTAAGGATCACATCATAAGGTTCTGCCAACTTGGTATAGACTCACTTTCGAAATGACTTCTTAGGCTTATCTGCATATTGAGGTTTAGGAACACTGTGAGCATTGGTAGCTTCTTGTTGTTTTGTTGCATAGATAGCGTTGGAGAGATTGAAAGTAGGCTCTTTAGCTTTAGGAGCATCAACAACCCCATCAGTAACAACATACTTGTTCTTATTCCAAGGTTTGTTCTTGTCTTTGCCATTTCCTTTGGCATCTTTATTAATAACAATATCCCCTTTTCTGATAGCTACATCCTCAGTTCAATATGCACTTTCAACCATGTCATGGAAGGAGGAGAACAGTTGCTTCCTTAGATCATAAAATAGCTCAGGCACAAGTGTGTTGATGAAAATGTCAATCTTTTCTCTTTCAGGTAATAGACGAGGATACCTAGAATAAAATGACCTCCAATGTTGTAAGTAAGTTGCAAATGGCTCACCTTGATGTTGTCTTAGATTACCGAGATCTATCACGGTGACGGGTTGTTGGATGTTGTAAGAATAATGCTGGGTAAATCGCTGAGCCAACTCATCAAAAGTCTTAAGAGGTGGTGTCAATTTCGCAAACCATTCTAAAGCTTGGCCTCTTAAGCTTCAAGGGAATAATCATAGAAGAAATGTGTCTTCATGAAGAAATTCCATACTAAGAGCATAAAAGTGATGCACATGGTCATGGGGATCACCATTTCCATCATACTTGTCATATTTGGGAACCTTAATATCCCTAGGAAACGGGACCATGTATAGACTTTTATCAAAAGGTAGAGCACAAATTGATTCTACAAAAGAGACCTTTGGAGGCTCTCTTTCTATTGCCATTTGGGTAAGGCGTTGATTTGTCTGACGTAGTTCTTCCTGAAGGACTTCCAATTCAGTTGGTACTCTTTGTTGGACAATTTTTCTAACATCATAGTTGGGAGGAAGCTTGTATCCTCTAGAAGTCATATATTGAAAATATTGATCGCCAATACGCTCTAAAAGCTTATGCATCATTCAGTGGGAGACCACATCTTGTTCAAATCTCATAAAATCCTCACTAGAAATCTCATCATCAGCCTCTACCTCATGTTGAGAGGGAAGAGGCCTAGGAGGTGAAGAAGGCATACCAAAAGTGGGTCTTGGAGGATATCTTGGTGGTGTGTTGTTTCCATTGTTGCCATTAAAAAGAGGTCTATGCTCATAGTTACTAGTCTCGGGTTGCTCATAAGACATTCCTCTATAAACCATGCACCTAGCAGCATCCATCCTTTGTTGATTGTGTTCTTTGTCTAAGCACGCTTGGTTATCCTTATGCTCAAAGTGTTCTTGTAAGTATTGAAATTTTTCTTGTTCAGTCAAAGTGAGTGAGACACTTTCTATATTTTTGGGGGTCTTGAATGTAGAAAAGAGGAAACCTCCTTTGTACCACGAGGCAGCCTTAGAATCCTCAGATTGGTTAGAACTAGAACTCTTATTGCTAATGGGTGCTCATGAGCATCTAGTTGGAGAAGGTAACTGTGTATAATTGAACAGAGAATGACTCTCCTGCTCAAATCGAGACTGAGTTGTAACTGGCATGAAAAGAGATGTTGGTTGACTAATAGAATGAGACAAAGTTTCTCAGATTTGAAATAAGTAAAGCTAATAAAGATCACTTGTCAAAGTAGAACAATAGAGAGATGGCTCGTCAAAAGTGCTCAAGCACTTACAATAATCAATTGACTAAAGTCGAGCAGCGAGCAAGAAGCTCAATAAGCAAGTAGCTAGAGAGGTAACCATGATGCGACAAGTGATCAAAAGTAGCATTCGTTAAGCTCAAATCCAATAGTTTTAGCTCATTTGTTTCAATCTAGAATAAGTTTGAGCATGCAGATAACCAACCAGCTTTAGGTAAGAACAAAAAAAGACACTCTACGATAGGTTAAAATGCAAGTTTAGCAGCTTTGGATTACGGCAATGATAGGACAGTAGAAATGACCCAGGTGATAGTTCTTAGACAAACAGGGTGATACTCCTAAGACAGAGTGATACTTCACCTTATACCAAGCAACAGACCTTAATATACCAAAGTGACAAACTTCAGGCAAAGCAAGTGATAGACAGCAGGCGCGAACTATCGCGCGATATTTCTCAGTAAGGCACACGATACTGTTACAGATTTAGGTGATTTTTTGACCAGTGAACATAAAAATCTTAGTTTTAAAGCATTTTGATCAATTTCAAAGATTAGATAGTGCAATTTATCAGTTTGACCGACAGTAACAGTAAGTAAAAGACAAGTTTGCAAATAGTAGGTGATCAAACATGTCATAAAACACTTAGAACAAGGGCAAAAGCAACCTTGCCAAGACAAGCACTCGTGATATCAAAATAGAAAATCTTATGAATGCTACCATTTGTTTGAATGTTAAGAACATTTACACTAGCATAGCACAATTGAAAACAATTCAAACAATTACTACCTAGAAGGACAAGACTCATTACTTAGCAACGTGGCCCACAACTTGATGCTCCCTTGCCTCACACCAAGTGGTTGCCCACAAGAGATATTGGCATTGTCATGGAGGTGTCAAAAACACAACCAAAGGAACACATATGGTGAGTGTCTTGGGGTGATCCGGGTAAGTCCACTTGGATCAATCATTGCACCAAGAAGCTAAGCGGCAAAAATAAGGTGGCTTCTAACTAATGGTTCGTAGTAAGGGCTTCCGTTCATAACACCCCTCTTGCTCCTCATAAAGGACTAGGACCTTGCGGCTTCAAGAGTACCTTAAACATTCTTGCTCAATGCTTTCCCCATGGTCGCAATCCCATGAGCTACTCACATCAAGTGAAGACAAGTGTTATGTCTACCAAGGTTTTGTGTCCTTGATAGCCTTGAGATTATAGTGGGTTGGAATAGCTCGGTATTAGCTTGTCCCCACTTGGGTCGTTCCTCTTGATTGCTCAAGAGAAGACCCGTTAAAGAATTCTAAATCTAAACAAAGAGTAGATCAATTTTTGAGGTTCAAAGTTTTTGGTTCACCACAAGGGTGAAAAGCATACTCCCGTATCTCAAAAATTTCTCCCAAACACACCAAGCAAAGAGTTCAATTACTCTCTTGCTTCCAAAATCCCAAGATGGGTCAAGATTTTCTAGTTCACCACAAGGGTGAAGAGCATACTTCTCCTACCACCTCAAAATTCTTTCCACAAGATATTATGTTCCTATAAAAATGAAACAACTAGTAATTGCCACACTTGAAAGGAAATAAACACAAGCAATTTTTTTATTTTTTTTTTATGCTTTTGGGCAGCCCTACAAAAACCGTTAGTAGCCCTTTTAGCATGCATTCTTTTGAGAAAATATTTCAAGCAATGAGGGCACACCTACAAGCACAACTTGTTAGCCCCACAATGGTTAGCACATCAAAAATCCAATAATAAACTACAAATAAACTAAAGCTAAATGATGACAAAAAATTCATAAAATGAAGGACAAAACAAGAGTGTTCTGCCCCACGGTGGGTGCCAAAAATGTGTACTCTAAATAGTGCACTTCTCTAAGTCATTATATCCAAGGGAATCCATGAGAAAGAGACCTAGAGCTCCCTAGGCATGGAGTGCAAGGGTATTTTAAGTTTGCTCTCAGCTAGAGCTATTAAGCCTATAACCTTGCTAGTAAACCATGCAATGAGAGATTCAATGAAGACAAGGGCAAGAATGCCAATATCCACAAGAAATATAAATGAGAATGCAATACAATACTATGCTAGAATGAAGATGCAAGCTAATCTATAAAAATGAAAGATAGAAGTATTACAAATCCTTGCTAATTAAACTATGTGAGCTAATCTATAGCATAAATGAAACTAGATTAAAAATGCAATGATAATGAAACTAAACTATGATGCAAGAATGAAATGATGATGCAATGTTTCAATATGAGAGATCTAAGAATACCATAGCTCCAAAATGCCAAGATTGAGAAGCTCCAAGATTCCAAGATGCTAAGATGCCAAGACTCCAAGAGAATGATAATGCAAGAGATGAATTATGCAAAAGATAAATCATGCAAAAGATGGATTATGCAAAAGATGGATCATGCAAATAGATGGATGATTAAGAATGAGGAGAGAGTCTCCTTTTAAAAGATTTTAGAAATGAACGGACGGTCAAGATTAAGAGGCAATTTTTTTTTTATCAAAGGTGGAAATTAAATCTTGGTTGATCCATGTGCTCAAGATTCTCAAGAGGCAAAATCAATGGACATGATTAAGAGGCAAAAAAGATATGTGGAAGAGATTAAGAGGCAAAAAGAGATGTGGAAGAGATTAAGAGGCAAAAAGAGATTCCACTCACCTTGAAAAGTGTGCATTCATGTGAAGACAAAAAGTCTTTTTTTTTTCTTTTATTATTTATTTATTGTTTTTAGAAAAGTGGTTTCCATTAAAAGATTTTTTATTTAATTAAAAGAGATTTGTTCTTTTAATTAAATGTGGCTTAGAATAAAGTGATTTTATTATTTAATTAAAAGATTTTTTATTTATTTAATTAAAAGAGATTTTTAATTAATTAAAAGGGAGCATGTTGTCTTAATTAAATAAGATTTTTATTTTTTTATTTTTTAAAATTAAATAAGGCTCAAACCTTAGGAAATACTGAATTGATTATGATTTGATCAAAAAAATTGATATAATTGAAAATGTTGAAATTGATTCAGGGACTTGATAAATTGATAAATGGGGGCCCAAAGTCTAGGCGACCATTTTAGGGTGCATACAACTGGAAGTGATTCCGTTGAGTTTGTAGAGTTTCCTTATTTTTAGCATGTAGATGATGACTTCTTATTTCAGCTTGAGAATGATTTATGTGAACAATAAAAGTTTGAATACGATGCGAATGAAAGTAATAGTGAATCTTTTGCACAAAATGATATAAATCAAGAAGTCTTATCTCTTGTTTCCAGCAAGGAAGATGTATTCAGCATTGAGAAAGATATCAAAGAAAATGGACAAGAAGTTCAATGCCCGCTAAGTAGTGAGAAGATTTCAAAACTCCTCAATGTTGATTTTCAGAGGTATGCACACACATTTGATTCTAGAGTTTCATGCTCGACAGACATATGTTTTGATAAAGAGATTATTAGCGAGGGCATGAAATGTGAAAAACATTTTGAGTTTCCTTCTCCTACTTTTGAAGATAATGATATGCAAGTTAAGAGCACATATGATTGTGAGACATTTGATGTTGTCATATATGATGAGTATGAAGATGTATGTGCTGCTATAGATTTAGATTTTCATGAGTCTAGTGTCATTGATTCTTATATATGCCATGATGCTGAAGAGAAAGACAAATCTGAATGTGTGTTTTCAGATTTACAAGTAATTGATGAACCATTAATTGATAATGCTTTCCCATGTTTACAAGATGTTGATAGGAGTTGTGATCAGCAAGATGTCTCTGATTTTGTGCAGTCAAATTTTTGTTTAGAGGCATTCTATTTTAGTTTGCAAACTGAAGTGAAAGAAGCATGTTTTGTGGTGCAAACTAATGTTCAGAATGAAGATGTTTCCTGCCATGAGAGTGAGATGGAATGTTTCTTTTTCCAGCAAGTCAACAATAGGGAAGGGTGTGATGATGTGATGTCACATAATGATTAGCATTCACAATATTTCAGTGACTTTGTTTTTCCAAGTGATGATGAGTTTTCTGATTGTCTTTTGTTTGATGTGCTAAAGGTGAATGGCAGTTTTTCCGATCAAACACATTGAAGCAATAATTTCAGTCTACCTCTGATGCATGGAGATGAGAATCATCTATTTGATCGGGGTAAGGACTGATTTTAGTTTGATGGCTTTAGGCCTTTGTAAATAAGCTTCATGTTTGTACAATTGTTTTCTTTCCCTTTAGTTGTGTGTCGTCCTTGCTTTCAATAAAGGGGTTCCAAATTTTGAAATAAGAGAGTTTATCGGTTCAAAGTTTTGAGAGATGTAACTGAAAAGTGAAAAGTTTGATTCCTATTTTCGAGGTGGTCTGCTTCTACCATGAGATTCTGTAATTCTCTACATGCCTACATGGGGCATGCATCCACAGTTAGAGCCACTATTGGTACTCAAAAATACAACCTAAGTTTTTGAGTACCTTGTTAGATTTGTGCAATTTGAGGCCTAATAGGTGCTTTTGTGTCTATTTGCCTGGGTGTGATTCTAAGGTTTTCCATGCATGTCAAGTGTTCATCCACTCTTTTTTTGGTAGTTGAAGACATCCCAAGTCATTAATTTTAAGTTTCAAGTTGTTTCGTGATGTCTCATTTTGAGCACTTGTCCAAATCTGCATTTGTGCCTAAGTGTCAATTTGTTGTAGCAGGCCCTATTTACATTTGAATATCTTTTTCCCTATGATTGGTCATGATGTGTCAGTTATTGCATCATATTGTAGGCATGGGAGTGAGTCATCCTACCAATTTTCAGCCCCCCATGTGCCTGTTTGACTTGTTTGCCAGGGCCATTCCATTTGTAATTTGTTAAAATTCTCTAAGTGCGCATTGTCCAGTTTTATAAGTGACCTACTTTGAGTCATCCCAGTTTGAGGCCAGTGCAAGGTCCAACATAATTGAGTGTGGTTCTATTAGAATAATTGAGAGGGGGGTGAATCAATTATCTAGTGTCCCAAAACAAAATGTATAAATCCAAAACAAATTCTTCAACTTCTGCTACTCGGTAAACATAAAATACTTTCACTATCTGTGCTTTTACCGATTGTCAGTTTAAAACTTATAGTAGTTACCGATCAAATATAACATGTAATATGCAATGTATGATAACAAACAAATATCACAATCAACACATAACACGAGATTTAACGTGGAAACCCTGTGAAGGGAAAAACCACCTGGGACCGGCAACCCAAAATGTTCACTTTTCTGAAGTGAGGTCGGTGAAGACCCAAACTTGTTAAAGGTTTACAAACACACTGTTAGGTGTGACCTTGTTAGAGGATTTTAGACTAGAAGTTATCATCCAACCAACAGTCACTCTGGGGTTGACAGGATAACAATGTTCACTCTATGAATGAGACATCAAAAAGAATTTCTTAGTCCACTTGGTTAAGAGATTTGACTATGTACAATGGTTAAATATGTAACAGTAGATGATCTACTTTGAAACAATCTTCAATTGCAGTTTACAGATCAATGTTCAGCTCATTCAAATCTTTCTGATCAATATATCGCTTTAGATTCAATACTATATCAACTTACTGTCCGTCGGTAATTACTCTCTGTAGCTCAATAATTATTCTGCAATTTGGTTCTCACTAACCAGTATGATCAGAATGAATGAAAACTCCTTCTTGTGATAATTCTGTAGTATCTTCTTCTTCCGACATCCTTTCAACAATGAAACCAATGTCTCTTATATAGACGAGTAAATCATTTTCTTTTTGTCCATTAGATTTTGCCACTTAATCTTATTCATTGATTTTGCCACTCTAACCTTCTTCGACTGATGTGTTAATAAAACATTTCAATCTACTCCATTAGATCTTCCTTGAATTATGTTAGTCGTCGATCTTCATAACAAACCCTATCTGTTACCTTGATTTCATACACTTTACAGCTCATCACTTTATCGACTAAACTAATCATTTAATTCCTTTCTATTCTGCTCAGTTAACAAAGAAATGTGTCAGTGAATACAAGATCGGTTAACACTATGCTTGTATACACTACACTCCGTCGGTGTATACTGGAATGCTTTATTTACTGACAACACTGCTTTGTGTCTTTCTGCTCTATTCTTCATCATAGATGAATGCAACATAATAAAGTCGATATCATCAAGTCATAGACTCATCAATAAGTTACTCAGTGTATTCCTTATCATCATCTAACATATGCATCTTCCTCATGTAGATATTTTTGTTCTTCATCTCTTTCACCTTTCTTCAGATGTTTCGGTATAGTAACTTATAAGATAAGTATTGTCAAGCTAGTTGACATCAATTACAACATAATACTGATGTAATCATCTTGCATATCTAATCAGCAACTCCTCAGTGATCTTAAATCGTAGATTCTTTATTCAATGTTCTAAATCAGTTGTAGTTCATCAATCTCTCCCTTTGGCATTGATGGCAACTCAAGTAATATGAAGTGTACCATACACATACCAAACATGTATTCTAAAAATCTGTAAACAAATGATGTAAAAGCTCTCCCTTGCTTAATATGTTTAATCACTACGTTACTAAACAAAATTATCAATGCAGCTTTGACATTTTGCAAATACAATCTTTTCAGCTCTCAAATTCCTTCTTCTATTCTTAGTAACTGATCTTTAGTGTTCTGTTTCTTTCAGATTATCTCTCCCTTAGATAGTTCTCATCGGTGCATGTGTAACTTTTGTTTCATATTATTTATCTCTCCCTTTGACAACAATGCCAAAGAAATAATTAAATAATCATCTCTGTAGTAGCTAAGTAACTCTTTGTTGTCCAATACATTCTATGTGTCTCTGTATACTGATATCCCAATCTGTTTCATTTCTTCAAACTTAATCACAACCTTGAACATTATCCAAAGTGTGAACCATGTTGCATCAACATGTGTGATCTTCTGATAAGTCTAAGTTGATGCAACATCTGGATCACATTAGTGACTGATAGACAAGAAATGGACCCCAAGTGTAGTCCTCAAATATTCAAATGTGTCCTTCGGTAGAGGCTTTGTAAAGATATCTGCAAGTTGTTCTTTAGATGTAACAAATTCTAACTTCACTTTCTTCTCTTGCACTTGTTCTCTTAAGTAGTGATACTTAATTGATATATGATTTGTCTTAGAGTGCATCATTGGATTCTTTGAAATATTGATAGCACTTGTGTTGTCACAGTATATAATCACTGGGTCAGTGATTACCTCATTTATTCCTTCCAACACTTGCTTGATATATGCAATGTTTGAGCAATTAGTAGCAGCAGCAACATACTCTATTTCAGCTGTAGATTGAGAAATAGAAGCCTGCTTTTTACTTGTCCAGGTTACAAGTCTTTCACCAAAGAAGAATGCTCCTCTGGTGGTGCTTTTTCTATCATCCACATTTTCAGCCCAATCAGCATCGATATAGACCATCAGTTCAAACTTACCTTTCTTAGGATACCATAAACCATAATCCTCTATCTTTTTTAGGTATCGTAAGATCCTTTTAGTAGAAATCATGTGTGATTCTCTAGGATTAGCAGAAAATCTAGCAACAATTCCCACAGGATGTGCTATATTTGGTCTACTGTGAACTACATACATTAGCTTACCAATCATGGATCGGTAAAGTGTCTAGTTTACCTCTGTAGTTTCATCTTCCTTTGTTAGTTTACATCCAGTAGCCATCAGTGTTCCCACAAGTTTAGCATCTTTCATGCCAAATGTCTTGAAGACTTCCTTTATGTACTTGGACTGTGTGATGAATATCCCATCACTCTGTTGAATCACTTGTAGTCCTAGAAAGAATTTAATCTCTCTGAACATAGACATTTCAAACTCATTCCTCATGTCATTAGCAAAAGATTTACATACATGATCTTGACCTCCAAAAATAATATCATCAACAAATATCTCAGCAATAAGAATAGTGTCATCAGTATCACCTTTCATGTACAAATTGTTGTTTTCACTAGTTCTTACAAATCCAATACTTAACAAGTAAGTATGTAGCCTTTCATACCATGCTCTTGGTGCTTGCTTCAAACCATATAAAGATTTGTGTAATCTACATACCATGTCTCTATTATCTAGATTAATGAATCCTTCAAGTTATTCTATGTAGGCCTCTTCTTCAAGTATACCATTTAGAAATGCTGACTTCACATCCATTTGATAAACCTTAAATTTCTTGTGTGAAGCATATGCAAGTAGCATTCTAACTACTTTCAATCTAGCAAAAGGTGCAAATGTCTCACCACAGTCAATGCCTTCTTCTTGTGCATACCCCTTGCATACCAATCTCATTTTATTTCTTATCACTTCACCATTTTCATTCAGTTTATTTTTGAATATCCACTTAGTACCGATAACATTTTTATCTTTAGGTCAGGGTACTAAGGACCAAGTTTTGTTCTTCTCTATTTGTTCTATTTCCTCTTTCATTGCATTAACCCATTCTTCATTCTCTAATGCAACTTTCACATTTTTTGGTTCAAATTCACAAACTAGACATGTACCTTGTCTTGCTTTGCTTCTTGTTTGCATGCCAACTTGTCTATCTCCAATAATTTGTGTCTCAGGATGATGTCTTCTAAAAAAACTAGCCAATACTCAGTTTCTCCTTTCTTGTTCATCCTGTTTAGGTTCATGTGCTTGCTCGGTAGCTCCATCTTGTTCATCGGTTTCCCTTTCCTGTTCCTCAGGGTTATTTTCCTACCGACCAGTTATCACAAGTTGCGACTTCAGTAGATAGTCAGGATGTTCAATGTAAGTGAATCTACCATAGTCTTCTGGTTCCTTTCTAGCTTCCTCTGGGTTCTTGTCATCAAACTCATCAACACAGACATTAGTACTTTCAATTATCTTATTTGTAACCTTATTCAGACATTTGTATGATTTACTCTTAGTAGAATATCCTAAGAATATTCTTTCATCACCTTTAGAATCAAATTTCCCATTTCTCTCATCTTTCAGAATAAAACATTTACTTCCAAAAATCCTAAAATAACTTACAGTAGGTTTGTGTCCAAACCATAACTCATAGGGTGTTTGGTAGGTGTCCTTCAGTTGTACTTGGTTAAGCACATATATAGCTATACTGACAGCTTCCCTCCAGTATGTCTGAGAAATATTCTTTTGTAGCATTAGTGTTCTTTCATAGTTAATGATTGACTTGTTCCTTGTTTTAGCAATCCCATTCTGCTGAGGTGTTCTCGATGCAGAGACCTATCTTTTGATACCATGCTCATTATAGAAATTATTACGTAAATTCATTAGAGATAAATTCACCTCCTTTATCAGATCTTAAGCATTTTATTTATTTTCCAGTCTCTTTTTCTACCTTTGCCTTATACCACTTAAACATCTTAAATGCTTCAGATTTTTCTTTTAAGAACATAATTGTCATCAGTCTAGTATAGTCATCAACAAAAAGAATAAAGTATCTATCACCATAATAACTTTGAGTTCTCATAGGACCACATAGGTCGATATGAACCAACTCAAGTATCTTCTTTGTTGAGTAGTCTTTGCTTTTAAAACTAGACTTAGTCATCTTACCTTTCTGACATTCATGACACATAGCATGATCTGGTTTTGATAAGTTAGGCAACCCTCTAACTCTTTTCCTCTTACTAATCTTGATCATGTTATCAAAGTTCACATGGCATAACCTTTTATGCCACAACCATGCATCTTCATCCTTCATTAATAAACAAGAAGACTGATCAATATCAAGATAAAATAGATTACCTTTGGATTGTGTACCAATTCCGATAAGTCTTTCTCCATCATTATAGATTTTTACCTTTATGCTCTCAAAAGCAAGTCGGTGGCTTGAGTTATTCAGTTGTGCCACACTTAGCAAATTATAGTTCAGTCCATCTACCCATTATGTATTTTCACATTTTATTCTATCATTAATCATTAGTGAACCTTTACCTCTTACCATACAGGGTGCATCATTTCCCATCCTTACAGATCCTCAATCATATTCATCAAGTAGATCAAATTTATCTATATCACCAGTCATATGATGTGTACAACCACTGTCTATGATCTATATATCATTTCTACTTACTTTAGAGATCAGTGTTATTTCTTCATGTTTCTCTTCTTCCTCTGAATCATCTTTCATAGCAACAAATACTACTTCTACATCATCATCAGTGTCAAATTTAGATTCAAATTCTTTGGCTATGTAACATACCTTTTCCCCTTTGTCATAGCTATCTTAGTTGTCTTTTTTATTGTGTTGGTAGCCTCTGTTGACTCTTCTCCCATAGCTTCCTTCGGATCGATCTTTGGATCTATCATCATCTTTCTTATTCAGACATCTAGCAATGATGTGGCCAACTTCTTTAAAATTAAAGCATGTCAAAGGTAGCTTACCTCTATACCTTCCTTTACTTTTGGTAATCTTATGGCCATAAGAGCTTCAATCTCATCAAGTTCATCATCGATACCACTATCACTATCATTATTCTTACTATTCCTGCTACTAGACTTACCAATCTTCAAAGAAGACATGAAAGCGGATTCAACAGAAGGTACAACACTGTTGTCAAAATTATTCAATTTAAAGGTTGTAAGCTTACCAATTAGTGTGTCAAGAGTAAGGTTGGATGTGGCTCTTGTTTCATGAATTGCAGAGATCCTGAAAGCATAAACTGGCAGTAGAGTTCTGAGAATCTTGCTTATCATTGTTCCATCCTCAATAACTCCATTTGATGCTCTAATAGCATGTACCACCTCTTTTAGTCTATTTGTGTATTGCACAATGTTCTCACCTTCTTTCATCTTCATATCATCAAATCGACCTCTTAGGTTTTCTGCTTTGGCTCTCTTAACATTCAAATATCCACTATATATTAGAGTTAGTTTATCCCACATGGCTTTTGCAGTAGTGCATCCCTTAATGTCTTCAAATTTGGCATCGGTATAGGTAGTAGCAAGTTTCATTATGATAATATTGTGTTCATGCCTGTCCTTCAGTTGATCAAGTGTCAGGGGACCTGGTGTCAGTTCAATGTAGCCATTTTACATCAGTTCTAGTGCAAAATTCCCAATTCCAGATATGTGCAACTTCATCCAGCTTTTCCATATTGCGAAGTTCTCTTTGTTCAACTTTGGCTTTTCCCTCTTATACATCTTAAGACCTTTTTTCTTGAGTCCTTAAAACTCTATTCTAAGCAACCACGACTCTGATACCAATTGTTAGAATAACTGAGAGGGGGGTGAATCAGTTATCCAGTGTCCCAAAACAAAATGTATAATCCAAAACAAATTATTCAACTTCTGCTACTCGGTAAACATAAAATACTTTCAATGTCTTTTCTTTTACTGATTGTCAGTTTAAAACTTAAAGTAGTTACTGATCAAATCTAACATGTAATATGCAAAGTATGATAACAAACAAATATCACAATCAACACATAACACAAGAGATTTAATGTGGAAACCCTATGAAGGGAAAAACCACTTGGGACCGGCAACCCAAAATGTTCACTCTTCTGAAGTGAGGTCGGTGAAGACCCAACCCTATTAAAGGTTGACAAACACACTATTAGGTGTGACCTTGTTAGAGGATTTTAGACCAGAAGTTATCATCCAACCAGCAGTCACTTTGGGGTTGACAGGATAACAATGTTCACTCTATGAATGAGACATCAAAAAGACTTTCTTAGTCCACTCGGTTAAGAGATTTGACTCTGTACAATGGTTAAATATGTAACAGTAGATGATCTGTCTTGAAACAATCTTCAATTGTAGTTTACAGATCAATGTTTAGCTCATTCAAATATTTTTGATCAATATATCACTTCAGATTCAATACTATATCAACTTGCTGTCCATCGGTAATTACTCTTTGTAGCTCAGTAATTGTTCTACAGTTCGATTCTCACTAACTAGTATGACCAGAATGTATGAAAACTCCTTCTTGTGATAATTCTGTAGTATCTTCTTCTTCTGATATCCTTTCAACAATGAAACCAATGTCTCTTATATAGACGAGTAAATCATTTTCTTTTTGTCCAACATATTTTTTCGCTTAATCTTATTCATTGATTTTGCCACTCTAACCTTCTTTGGCTGATGTGTCAGTAAGACATTTCAATCTGCTCCATTAGATCTTCCTTGAATAATGTTAGTCGTCGATCTTCATAACAAACCTTATCTGTTACCTCGATTTCATACACTTTATAGCTCATCACTTTATTGGCTAAACTAATTATTTAATTCCTTTCTGTTCTACTCGGTTAACAAAGAAATGCGTCGGTGAACACAAGCTCGATTAACACTACACTCGGTATACATTACACTCCATCAGTGTATACTGGAATTTTTTATTTATCGACAACACTACTTTGTGTCTTTCTACTCTATTCTTCATCATAGATGAATGCAACATAATAAAGTCAATATCATCAAGTCATAGACTCATCAACAAGTTACTCAATGTATTCCTTATCATCATCTGACATATGCATCTTCCTCATGTAGATATTTCTATTCTTCATCTCTTTCACATTTCTTCAGATGTTTTGGTATAGTAACTTACAAGATAAGTATTGTCAAGCTAGTTGACATCAATGACAACATAATACTGATTTAATCATCTTGCATATCTAATCATCAACTCCTCAGTGATCTTAAATCATAGATTCTTCATTCAGTGTTCTAAATCAGTTGTAGTTCATCAAGTTCCATACTGTAGACTTGGAAGACTACATGCCTGATGATTTCCAAGTCCCTACCAATCCACATGACCACTTTTCCAGGCCATTTCCAAACTCAATTTCTATGTTTTTCACTATTTTATATCCTAAATTTTACTAACTAGCTGACTTTGGTGATTAATTGTAATTGGCCACTTGATCCTTGGGACGAGAAAATGATGGATTCACATTCCTTGTATAAGGTTGAATCAATTCCAAATTGTCATTATCTGAAAGTTTCAGTTACTCAGTTTTAAAAGCCGGTTCTAGAAGCAACTTGTATGATTTTGGCAGTATGGCAAGATTCAGTTTTCAAGGTGCCATGTTTGACCATTAATATCTTCTTGCTCATATCTTTCTGGGCAATCTCCTTTGGTGAGAGTGGTAACATGTTGGAGGTGATCTTGTTTTCCTGATGATGCTTTCTTTTCAGGCCATTCAGTTAGTTTTCAAGGCTGCTCCCGGATGCTAGTTAGTGTTATTTGGGAACTCTACAAAGGTCAACGAATAAGCAAAGATTTGATTTATAAGAGAAATATAAAGGAATTTTGGAAGTTTTATTGATGTAAAGTTGCATTGGACCCATGGTTGATTTCATTGTGGGCAGAAGTTGAAGGACACTTCCCACATATATTTGTAGAAGGGACAATGCTCTTAGACATTGAGATAAAAGCTCTGGATCTTCCTGATTTTCATATTATATTTTGCACACATGGTAGAGCCAGCATGCCAAACTGTTTGGTGCGTATGTTTGGAGATAGAACACGTGAAAATACTAGGTGAAAGGAGTGTGATCCAGAGTATATAGTTATCCATGCCAGGGTTACATTAGCCACTCCATCACGCCTACAACAAATTGTAATTATTGTTCCTCTCAAAAAAAAATGTGATATGCTATGAAGTTTTAGTAAGTGCCCTCTCAATTCAAAGCTATTGGTTTCCCTTGCAAGCAGGAAAGCAAGATAAATAAGGGTTGTGTTCTTGAGAAGGCACATTTTTTAAAAGCCAACATAAAGGAAGTTTGCAGTAGATTGAATGCAAATCATACAAAATGGAAGGGGCAGCACACAATTGATGGGATGCACATTTTTTTTGATGGAGTGTGTGTACCATCACTAGTTTCTTGCAGATAATAAAAAAGGTTGTACACGTTGGCCTAAGGAAGTATGCATACCAAACAAACTAACTAAGTGGAAAATGTGTTGAGGTATGCGTTGAAGTTTGGATACTTAAATTGGAGCTGGTGTGTTACACAATTTGCTGGCACATTCCTACACTTGGCAACATAAGTAAAGTGCGTAAGGAAAATAAGGGAGACCTGTGTAAAAATAGAGAGGAAGCTCATGCGATAACAAATGAAGGTAGTCTTTTGAGGTGATTTGAGACTCACACAAATGCCAACAGCTAATCATGTGAATGGAGAGCTGCCTACGAAGTTGTACATGATGGATGGCTATGCAAATGAAAGAGGAGGACTACTTGCATAAGAGTGGAGAGACTCACGCATAGAGACGTGAGTGCCAAAATATTAGGTAGTGGCTTATGCAAGTAAAGTGGGAGCTTGCTTAAGGTAGAGACTCATGAAAAAGAGGAGCATGATCTGGCATGATAGGGAAAAATTTGAATAAGGTGCATGTGGGTTTATGAAGAGCTGGAGGCTATGCCCATGCGACTGCTCATGTTGATGCCTCAGTTTTTGTGCCGGCGGACCCAACCATAAGTAAATTTTGCAGACGGGCGACGGATAGAGTGGACACGTGGCACCTTGTCATGAGGTCGCGAGACATAACTGACGGTCAGGCAAAAATCTGGATATATGGAGACATAGTTAGTCATGAAGTCTCAAGAAGTCTTGTGGTTAGAAAGAAAAATTTAGAGTTTTAGAGACATGCAGTTGACAGATCTCCTAATGCTGGCAGTCAACTGAAAAAAACTTAGAGACTTAGAGACTAGTGCTAGTCTCCAAGTCTCCAGATCAAACCCGTGGTTAATAATTTGCTTCAAAGACTTAGAGACTAGTGTTAGTCTCCAAGTCTCCATATAGACTACGGGTTAAGGAAAAACTTAAGAGACTAAGAGACTGCTTAGTCTCCAAATCTCCAAATCAGGAGGAGTTAAAGTTGAGGTAGGAGCCCAGTTTGGATCAACGAATCAACAAGTGACACTTGGCACATTCTGGTGCCTTCTGAGAAAAATTTGCAGGAAACAATATAAAAAGAGCCAAAGATGATGATTTTAAAGGATTTCAAATATGATATAGTTTGAACATTTGATTTAAATCTAAAATTTAAATGGTAGGGCCTGCTCATTGATTTAATGCCTAGAGGTTTGATTTTTATCATAACATAGGCATATAATATATCGTCAGAAAGGTCTCAGAACGAGGAATTTGATGGAGACATTTATTTTCAATTTTAGGGAAGTGGGAAAGAGTGGAAAGAGGTTTTGATCTTGGATCAAATGTTGTTGCAGAGGTAAATGCAGTTACAGATAACTAAGTGAAAGAGGATGCAAATTAGGAGGCAAACTGAATGTAAAGGTGGATGCAGTTGTAGATATTTTGAGGATAGATAGGTGTCGGTGACTGAGATGGTTTTCTCCATTCTCCTATATCTGGGTTTTTCTCCATTGTAATGAGGATGCTGGAATTTCTACTGTAGGAGCAGACTTCTAGTTTGTAGTCTAGGTTTTGTGTTTATGGTCTGGATATTTTGAAGCAGTGTGGATTAATGAAATATAGTGCAATTCCTATTCTATATGGTCTTGTCTCTTTTATATTTTGTTTCTGCTCTTGTATGTTTAGTTTTCAAGGCATCCTAAACACACCGATTACAAGGTAATCGTCTAATTATTTATTAGTTTTTGTCAATGATAGAACTAAGTTTCATAAATAGTTTCAAAGAGCAAAACATTGTTGTAAGGTTTTGATCCAGAGCTGTGGAAATGAGAGGATAATTTGTAAGGCACTCTATCTAGATTGTATATAGTTTGTAAGGCACTCTATAATATCTTCATTAGTTTATTTCTGTGGATTCATATTTTCATTGACTCTTTGCCCAAGGAATAGGCACTGGTCTAGGGTTTGATTAGCAGTCTTTTCTTCATCAAGTTAATCAATTATATTTTAGTCACTTAGAACAAATAAGCTAAATTCATAAGGATTTGTATCAACATGATACAATCCATTTTGTTGATTCCTTAAAGAGTGAATCACTAGGTTAGCCCACCTTAAAAGGAAGAAGGATGAGAATCCTTATCTTACTGGTTCATTCTATTCTTACAGTCATGGTGTATGTGGTTAAGCTCTGTATTTCAGTTGATTTTGGTCATCTGCATGGTGTTTCATGAGTTGATTCAATAATGGTAAATAGCAGATTGGTGTCCACTTTAATATGTACTGTGTAATCAGTAATATTCATAGGTAAAACTTGCCTGAGCATGTGGAGCTTGAAAACGAAGGAGGATCTTATCCAATCCTCAGTAATTAGGCTTTTCTTTGTCTGAATCAGTATTAGGATGCATAGTGTTCAAGTAGTATTTCAAGCACTGTGATTCATGCAAGAAAAATCCCTAACACCCTCCAAATGAGGAAGGCAAGGAAGGAAATATCATTTTCTTTTGTTGACCATTAAAGAGTACATCTGTGTTCTCCATCTTCTGTACATATTCCAATGCAAATACCCTCTCTGTCACATGTATTGGAAGTTTGTAGGGTTCTACCACTGAATCGTAAAACCTTAACATAGTGTACTCTTCCATGAAGCACCAGTCAGCCAAATGTATTTGACTTCTGAGTTGAATGCAATCTCTACAAGTAACAAGAAATCTAGGCATTGGAGTGCCTGTAATTTTATCGTACATTGGTGCCAAAAAGAAGTCTACATATTTTTGTAGTTTCTTCTATTATCAATCATCCTTATCTGAGGTGTCCATTCATATATGTGACTTTGGCCCTGACTGCAAAGATTGTTTGTCTGAAATATTACATGATGCCTTGCTAAGAGAAGATATCACAAGTAGGTTCTGAATATAAATGTCTTATGTGAAGCTATTTTACTCATTAGTAATTGTTCTTGCATGCAATGAACAATGTGCTCAATAAAATAATATTTTACTAGTTCATTTTCAAAATGAATATTGAAAAGAATTTCAAGAATGTTGGCACCCACTTCTTTGTTACTATCCAATCCCAAACAAAATGCTAGCAAGGAAATATTGTCCTGAGCCCATGGCACAAAAATATCATAATCATAAGGAGGCTTATGATCTGGATTCAGACTAGAACCGCTTGTTATTCCTCTGATATACTAATCTCTTTGTGTTGCATCTATTTTTTCATAATCCTCTGCCAGATTTCCCATGTCAATGTGCATGTTTGAGTTTTGTTGTTTAATCCCTAGCTCCAACAAACTAGAAAATTCACTCTAGGTCATGGACAAAATTTCCTCCTAAGTTTTTTATTTACAATTTCTTTTCTATTTTCATCATTATTTTTAGCACAGACCATGACAATTTTTGGGCAAGGGAATACTTGAGGTAACGCCATTCATGCCGACCAAACAACCCACGCTAGAATTTTATTTGTCATTGCATTTATCATGTTGTTAAATGAAGAAAATTTTGAACCCTTATTTGGATCGTTCCACTTATTTTCAAGTGCAAATCTAATTTCCATTATTCCCTTATTTCCATGGATAACAGGATCATAAATATCATGGAATTCATCAGTGAAACCTGGTGTTTTAAGCAGATTGTGGAAGTCTATTATCTAACTTGGCTTTTTACTCATAGTCTTGGTATTTGTTTTTCCCATCATGGTAAGTTAGTAACTGGTATCACTATTTACTCATAGGAAAATTCAAATATTTATACACATCTACAATTTACAGGGGTGATTCAAAATGAAACCCTAATAGGCTAAAAAAAAATTCTATAATATAAACAGTAAAGTTGTAAACCAAGAGATTTTTAAAATTTAAAATGCGGGATGTCGTTGTTCAGGATTTTAGTAGTTACCCATAACCCGTAGTTTCAATTTTTGCAGAATATGAGTGGGAAGAGAGCTGAGAGACTTTGATGCTTTCCTCAAACCTCAATCCTCAACCTAGAATCTGTAACCCCTCTCTAAATGTCCAATACTAGTTATAAATGAAAAACTTAGATTGAAATTATAAAGGGCAAAAATTGTACAATCTACAGTCATCACACTTGTCACTATCTGTGTGAGTGGACACACATCATGAATCTAGAATGGGTTTGCAAAAATGGGTTTTCTTTTCCCTTTCGGCCTGAAATATAGCTTCAGTCATTGATCTACAATCATCCAATGGTCATTTTTAGTCATTATCTGGTGTCGTGTCCCCATGGGTCCCATTAACTCACCTAGTCACCTCACAAGTCAAATGTCATCATCAAGTAGCATATGTCATGATTTCGGAATGGATTTGAAAAAATGGGGTTTCTTTTCCCTTTCATCCCAAAATCCACCGTACATTGTTGATCTGTTCTCATCCAACGGTAGTTCTTAAATTTAAGAAATCTAGAGATTGGGTGACAAAGTAAGACTTGACAGGAAAAGGTTATCTCCAAGTCTCTTGATAATCGACGGTTAGTTCTTAATATTCAACGAATTGGAAAATTAGTTATCTCCTGATCTCACAAGGTAGCGGTGCTTGTTATCTCCAAATCTCATAACAAGATCAGAGTTAAGGTTAGTGTTTAGAGACTATGAGAATGTTGTGGTCGCTAGGTCTCCCAATCAAACATGAGTTAAAGTAATCACCTAGAAACTGAGAGATGCATTCGGTCATTGAATCTCATAATAAAACCATGGTTAGAGAAAGGATCTGGAGATTGTGAGAATTTCTTATGTCGCTGAGTCTCATGATATTATGTGAGTTAAGTTAAAAGATTAGAGACCACACAAATCCTTTGCTCACTCATTCTCCAGATATAACCCCAGTCAAGATGAAAGTTTAGAGATTCAAAGATTTGCTTCAGTCACTGGATCTCATGATCAAATCAAGGTTAAGTAAAGTGTTCAGAGATCATGAGGCACCTTCAGTCACTGAATCTCCAAAAGATATGTGGTTATTCTTCATGGAAATTAAAGAAAAGAAAGTGTCTGACGTATAAAAGTACATGGATTAAGTGGAAAAAGCAAAAATTAACGGCTAATCAACATAAAATAAGGGGTTTTATTAGTTTTCAAGGGTTTATCACAGAGAAAAATAATGATGCCATTTTTTCTTGCCTCAGAGAATTAAATAGACATGTCAAATTCACACGGCATGACTAACTAATTTGAAATTGGTTATATGCAAAGCGACAGAAGTGAATCAAGCAGGATGTCATCTAGCAAAGGAGCTAAGGAGCAGGGTGACGATTAGAAGGGGAAGCCCAATTATTCAGAGGAATTCATTTCCTTGCTTCCAAGATCGATCCAAAATAAAAAGGTAAATGATGAGACCTTTTTGGATTCAATGGAAAATTGTAGAGATCCCATTACTCCTTCGTGCTCTAGCTATCATTTATTCAATTATTTCTATAGTAATAGAATCAAGCAGATCCCTTTATGCAATGCCTACAAGCTAGCCATGGCCAAATTAATAGTCCTTGATGTCTTCCTAGATGTAGACCTATTATTTGAGTTGGCTAGAAAGTATGACCCTATTTCTAAGACTATTAGGAAGAGTGACAAGTCTGCCTTGGTTACTCTGGACTGAGGGTCATTTATGAAAGCATTTGGAGCTTATGCCTCTTCCTCCATGGAAATTGACTTGAGGAAAGAGAAGGAAAAATATGCAAACTAGTTGAACTTGGAAAAGTCTTAAATAACACATTTTATGCCCAAGACAAGGAACTACATAGCCCCTCTACCTGCTAAGATGAACACACCCTATGAGTTCAAAGACCTCCATTTTTATATGAAATACTTAGCATATGGGTTGTGTAGGGTGCTAGGTATAGATGGAGATGCAAAGAGGATGCCTACAGAGCTGCTAATGATCATCTTAGACATACAAAATTCCCATGTGAATACTGACTATGATTACATATAGTATGTGATCGATAGAATGCATGAGGGTCTGGTAGCCATCACAGAAGATAATTATCCATCTAGGTTCATGCATTACTCCTTGTTAATGCACTTGATCCTATTTTTTAATATTTACCACATGGGGGTGAACATGTTAAGACCAAGAACAATGATAAATGGTTGACCCAATAAAACTCTGGCTGAGGGTTTGGAATTACACCTTGAATGAGAATGAGTTCCGTGGCTTCCAGAATTGGATTGTCAATCCAATTCTGAATTTATTGGGTAGAAATATTATAAGGCTCCCAATTAGGGTTCTTAGATTCTTAGACTCCTAAGGCCTAAGGAATATGTTGATAAGTGGCCTGGTGATCACAACTGGGGTGAATTCTACCTGGGAAAGACCTTCACTTTAATGAGAGTCTATGGTTGCCCCTAGCCTCCTCATGTACTCCCAAAGTTTATGCCACCAAGGGTGGCCTTGATGAAATTCATATGGATAGATAAGGAGCACTTGGCTCCACATAGAAAGGGCACATTCACTCCCTGACAATTTAAGATAACCAATTTTATAGTGGGGAAGAGAGCTTTGCCTAGAGTCAACATGTGGTTGGGCCACTTCAAAATGAGCACAACTGATTTTAGGTATGTGGACCCTAAGGGTTTCATCAAGAATTCCAAGAAGCTATTGATTCCCAGCATCAACAACATCCATGACCATGAGGGGTTGGATGAAGAGAATATTGTTAGAAATATGCTTGATGAAGATGATGCCAAAAGAAGGGCTACCAAGTTTTATGATCTCCCGGAGCTAGAGGCTCAGTTAAAAAGGGTTGAAATTACCTTTAGTGGGTCTTTCCTTGACTTACCTTATATTTCTAGAATAAACAAGATGGTAGATGTATGACACTCTATCTGACCAACTAGAAGCACAACTTGATAAGAAGCTAGAAGCAAAGAAGAAGTACTCATCTTCGAAGTATGAGGATGACAGTGAAGGGTCTTATGAAGAAGATAGTCCTTAGGAAAATGAGCTTCCTAACCAAGAATAGGGACAAGTGGCCTCAGAGGCAAGGGATGAAAGTGAACCTCCACACAAGAGGTAGAGGATTGAAAAAGAGGACCATCTCAAAGGAGGAGTCTAGAGAAAAGGATTGACAGAGTAGTTGCCCTCATTCTCAGTGATAGGCCCTATCATCACCAGCTAAGGAAGCAAATCAGGGAAGGGAAGAAGAAAGAAACTCAAGAGGAGGTGGAGTTTCCCCTCCAAATGTGCAAGGATGAGAGGGAGCTCTACCAAGAAGAGATGTTACAAGATGATGAAATCATCTAAAGTGATGAATTTAAGAATTTTCTTATTTAGAAGAAACAACAGGAGTTGAGGAATCAAGTTCAAATCATAGATGGAACTGACCTGAACAATGAAGCCCTAAAAGCCATAGCCACATATGATCCTAGCTCAGAGAGCATAATAGTGGATGAGGCTAGGTAGCTTGTCATGTCGAGTGGGATGTTACTTGTCCCAGGGTGGGATCTGGCCTCTGCATTCATTATTGATCAGATCAGGAGGTAGTGAGAGGCCCCATTATCTCATGAGATGCAAATTGGGGACATGATAAGGGGATGTGGATATGATCCCAGATCTGAGACATTATCAATGTGGTCCTTGGCTCCAAGAACACAAAATCCTTCCCTTGTCAGTGTTGAAGAAAAGATAGACGGGGATAAGATAATTTGTACTATGTAGAACACAAGCGACCTTGAAGTTTCCAAGACTGTCACACATTTTTCTCACCTTAATGAGGAAAAGACTACACAACTCTCAAATAGATATGGAAAACTATATGATGAGGCCATGATACTGGCAAAAGTCAGGGATAAGAGTCTAATGAAGATACAAGTCATGGAGGAAGAAATTGAGGACCTTAAGGTCAGATTGGAAGAAGCCTCAAAAGTTTCTCCCCCTCTAGTTCTTGAGATTGAAGCTCATGTTCCTCCTGTGGTAGAGGGTCTTGATGTGGCCATTGAGAGTTCAGATAAGGACAGGCAAAAAGTAGCCCTTAATGCCATGTCACACATATTGCAACATAGGAGATAATTAATAAAGGAGAAGATGGATTTAATCCATAACTCATTTAATGTGTTGCATAAGACCAATGAGAGTATCAAGGATGCAATAGATACTTTGGAGCCATTATTTAGCATTTGGTCTGGCAGGGGGTCACTTTTTGAGAAACTAGAGATGCAGTAGTCCCGTAGGACAGATATCCCTGAATTAGTTGGGGAGGTTGGAGAAAAGATAGAACTGGTCAGTGAAACCTTGTCCTTTTTCATAGGGAAGGAAATCCAGGTCAGATCTAAAATGCAAATGTTCGGTCCTGGTTTCAGTAAACATATGCCTCCATTACATAAAGAGGATGGTAGCATCAAAAGTGTTGAGGAATGGAGAAATGACATGGATGAAATACTGATAGGGGCATAATACTTTCTAAATGAGGATGGTACTTTGAACATGGACAGTTTCAATCATGTCTTGGATGACATGTTCAAAGTGGAGACTGATTGCACAAGGTTAGTAGTTGACACCAAGGCCATAACAAATTCCAGGTGGGACAAGTAGGTGAAATAGTTACAAAGTTTAAGAGATTACACTTGGCCAATAGAAGAGGAAGTTGCAGCATGGGATAAAAGCACAAAGCCCAAGAAAAAGAAGCCTACAACTATTGATTTGGAAGCAATGGATGAGGACTAGGCAACATCTGGCACCTGATCAGTATCAATGTACTGATACTCAAAATTTTAATGAGAATACCCTAGAATTCCATCTCAAATTTGTGAATGTCTTCTTGTTATGATCTTGAATTCTTATATGTTAATGTTGCAAAGCAAGTTAATGTACGGTTTACAAAGTAGATTGTCAAGTTATTTTTGAGTTCCTTTCAAGGGAGGGGTAATTCTTAGGAATAATTTTTAGATAATTCATAGTTCTTGTGAGAGTGAGGAATAATCTGCAAAGCACTTGTATTATAATTTATTTATATTTATATGTTATTTAATGTTATTTAGATGTAATATTATATTTATTTGTGCATTATTCAATGTTATAATTGTATTTATATCAATATTAACAAATCATGCTCATATTTTTATGTGACAAACCTTACAAAGAACAAGAAGTTAAAATCAATTAAGTTTAAATTTGTCATTGTGACAAAGTTTAAACAACCCTGCTAAGTGCTAACATTTTGGGAGGAACTTCGCTACTCTATAGCCTTGTTGAAGAGGTATATACACTATAATCACATATAATTCTCATACCTTATAATTGGAAAACCATAAATATATAAATTTAAAGTGTTTCACAAATAGGAATATAACATAATTAAATAAGAAGATTGTTAATATTCTAAAATAAAAGTAGTTTTTAAATATTTTATGAATTCCCTTAAATTTGGTTGAGGTAATACAGTAAATTACAACTGAGACAACGTCACAATGAGTAATTCATTTGTCCCTCAAAATTCTGCAAATCTTTCATATTAAATGCACAAGTGTGTGAAATTGGAAAAAAAGTCATGACAGGTAACATTACCCAAATTTAATGTCAGTGATAAGACATTTATTTTATTAACTACAACTGTGACACATTATCAAATTATCAACCAGTTGTAACTTGTAAGACTTGATACGTGTAATACATTTAAAATGGTGTAATTTTATATCGATAATTAATTGGGTAAAAAGTTCATACAACTTCGATTAATGATTATCTTAATTTAGGAATTCTGAGTTTCTGACAGTAATCAAGAAGGCAATGACATTTTAAATATTTAGATTTAAAAATGGAAATACCATCGCATCCTTATTTCTATTAAAACATACTTACATGTCTAATGCATAGATAAATAAACTAATTAAAATATTGCAAGCACAGAGAAGTCTAAGAATCATTTTTTGTACCCATAAAATGCAAATTAAAATGAACTTACAAATTTTTCATTGTATTTTTATAACATTAATAATTACATTGTCCAGTACAAAGAAAAACTTACTAGATCACTGGTAGTGGACTAGTGCCAGTGGTATTTTTGTATTAAAAAACCCCAAAAATGTGGTATGTTTGTAATATATAAAAAAAACAAAAAACGTGGTATGTTTATATAAAAAAAACCAAAAAAGAGTGATGATGGGCCATGGGTAAGTAGTACCACTAGTGATTTCCCACTCCGGCTCCATCTAAGTAGAATTCTCCATAGAGGATTAACTGCAAGAATTCATCGAGCCACCCATATTGCCTCGCCTAAGCCTCCACTTCATCAAGAAAAAACCACATATGGAGGAAATCCCTAGCAATCAATGCCCATTTCTTATGGTGCTTCAATTGCCTAGCATTTAGACCCAACAAAAAAGGTTGCATGGCCACATTCTGGCCTCGGAGGAGAAGCTTGGGTATTTCACTTGCCCAAGGGATCCCACCCTTATTTCTATGAACACGACAACATTAACGTTGTCCCTCAGGTATTCTTCTTTGAAAACCCTCCTCAACAACATCAACATGTCCACCTTCTCTCCTTCGAGGTCGACAAGAGATGCCAAAAAATGAGATGTAATAACTGTGTTGACTCAGTGCTTGTCTTCATTGTGCAGAAACTCTCTGCCCAACACCATTTTAACAACCTTTATTACGAAAGGACCATCGTCCATACAAATTGATTCTAAGGTTTCATCTGAGAAGGAACCCAAAAAGGCCTTTTGGGCCTCCTCAAATGTCCATCTAAGCCTAATTGGAGTGTCGATCTAAAACTTCAGAAACCTTAAAAACAAATTATTTATAAACTAATGACCTAAACAAACAATTTATCTAGCAGACTAGCAATTAGCAAAGACAAATTGAGGATTAAAGAAGCTAGATCATCTATAAATAGCCCTCGATCGTTACTTAGCAATAAATTGTTCTTTCTTTAATGGTATTAAATCCATTGTCCTTTAAATCTTTCATGTAAATCTTTCCCATAAATGCATGCATATTAGAAATTGGTAATATCGTTTGTACGAATTTGGAAGTGGTGCGTGACTGTGTGTTGAGTGGATAGCAATTAAAGAATGTCATTTGTCACTGACAAGGCATTTATTTCTTACGAAGTTAAGAGTTACAAGTTGCAATATAGGACCGTGATACATGTCGTGCTTATCGATACCAACATGTTGAGCCTGCAGACAAGTTGAAAAGTACAACCCTAATTTGATACATGTCAACATTTCGATGACTTCTTGGAGAACTCTATTTCCTTAAAGAGATTAGGGCTGAAATTAAACTTCAACCATTGATCTTGGATCATCAGACAGTCTCAAATAATACATTTAACATTATAAAATAATATATGTATGTTAGGTTACATGTCGATGTGACTATCCGTGTTATGTCCCATCTTTTGAAAATCGCCAATAAAATATTTTTTTCCCATAACTAACGAACGATTAGCCAATAAAATAAATAAATTTTCAAATGGTACATAAACGCCAATACAATTTATTTTTTTTCCTTCAAAAGAAAATCATTTGCCTCATATATCATAATTTTTTTACTTCACAATAAATTTTTTGCCTAATTCAATATATATTTCCCCCCACATGACTATATAATTCGCTAGGAATTTATGGAAATTTCATTCGGTAGGGAAATAATCACCAATACAAACTATGAAAATTCATGGATTTTTAAAAAAAAATTGCCTTCATTAAGAAAATTTTCCCCCTAAAATAATGTATGATTCGCTAGGATTTTACACTTTTTCCTAAGAGGGGGTTTCTTAAAGTTATCCCTGGTGGTATTATTACTAACTCTCATTCCATCTTATGGAGGTTATATTAATTGTATCATTGTGATTAATTTATTTCTTAAGGGGTATTCTTGAGACCTCATGCATCACTCATTCTACCACTTGTATATGATCATCATTTGCATTATCTATTTCAAGGAGGGTTTTTTTCCCAACTGGGTTTTCTCCTTTCTACTTATGAGAGATCACTTGTACATAAGTGCCTAACATGGCCCTAAGTTGTACTTAAGAGGGAGTACTGGAGTAATTAATATATAATACCTATTCAAGGTCTTGTATCTTGTAATTTCTCAATGAGGGACATATTCACATGTTAACTTAGGTCTTCATTAAGATTCTATAAGTTACTTATTATTTTCCATGGAAAATAGATGGAATAATCTATCTAGTGACTTAACCAGAACTAACATATCTTCCATTAAATATTGGAACACAAATAGACTAATTATTTATTTATTTAAATCTCCTAAAAGAGAGCTAAAAAACCTAGGTCACATTACCTTGTGTAGTATTGTAAAATGCAACCCTATACAATTTACACCAAAAAAAATTTCCCTTGCCTTAGTCCAAGCCTCTTTTTGGTTGTTATACTAAATCTAATGTCATATATTCTCATGGTGGTCTAAACCTTTATCATTGATGAAGGGTGCTCCCCTTAATACCACAAACACATAACAGAAACATAGAAACAACAACAATATACAAGAACAGAAAATGGGCTTCTTATTATCTCCACAAATGTGGAATTACAAACTTTCAGAATTACAATATGCAAAGCCACATGAGCATTTCCCTTACAATATTCTGTAGGACAAAGCCTCAAATCAATACCTAGATCTACTACCCAGAACTGTCCTGAACTGCCTAAGACAACACTACAGGTCTTCCTTATATAGACAATTTCCACTACCCGAGAAGGTTCCAGAATTTTAGCCTTTTAGGCCGACTAAACATGGAATTATTTTATTTTCACAATTTTTACAATAGGGTCGGCTCAAAGAAAATACAAAATATGCTTTTAGATAGCCAAACTTCCGGAGGCCATAACTTTTTAACTGTAGCTCCATTTTTTTTTCAAAAATGCCATGACAAGATCTACAATGCTTGACATGCGCTAGCACCAGTTAGCTGGGGGTCGATCATGATTCAGAGCCTCTAAGGCCTTCAAAATTGACCTGAAAGATTTCATACCCAAAAACATCAATAACTTCACCAATACAGATGATGTAGAAATGAAACTCAACTAGTAGACTGAAATGACTAAGATGAACTTCCAACTGTGAAATCAGAATATTCTGAGATCATATGACCAACTTACTAAAAATAGTAAGTTCCCATAAATAACAGCTCTGCACAAGATAGCCCTTATTGAAAACAAAACCATAAATATTTTTTGGGTGATGCAAGATTGCTCTTATACCCAGGATGCTCTTGCATCATACACCTGGGGTAATTTGAGAAGTGACCTTGTCACGACTTAGGTGTGCAGAGGAAAACCAAGACGGTTAACCTCCTCCTTTGCTAGCCATGATGAATCTTCAACAGGTCATCCTTTCCATTTGACCAAATACTCTTCTTATGTCCTATTCCTTATGCTTCTGCCAACATGACTATCCAGTATGTCTTCAATCTCCTTAATATCTGAACTGGTTGCTGGAATACCTCATCTTCAACACCTCCTTCATGATACTCTGTCAGATCTAAAACACTAAATACTGGTGAAATATTCAGCTCAGTAGGCAATTCTACCTCATAGGCATTTCCTAAATCATGCTTCTTCAGTATCTTACATCGCCCAAACTTCTTCATTTTCAACTTCTTATATGTACCAACTGGAAATTGCTCCTTCCGCAAATGAACCATGACTTCATCTCCAACCTAAAATTCCTTATGCCTCCTTTTCTCATCTGCCTTAACCTTATACTACACATTCATCTTGGTAATATGCTTCCTCACCTCCTCATGGATGTTCTTCAAATGTTCTGCAAAATTTTCAACTTCAGCACTACTTATTTCTCCTTTATCTATCTTCCTCAACTCAGACGTATTTCTGGGACCGTGTGTGTGAATTTTTTACCTATTTTGTAGACACAACACTTCATTAAAACATTAGAGGTTAGCAAAAATGAAATCGTGCAATAAATTGAAAGCTAAACTAACCATGCGATTTACTGCCTTCTAATAGGTGTGAGGATGATGTTCTCAGATTGTATTGAGATCAGTGACCTTGACGACACCTAAACGAAGGAATGGAATGCAAAACTAATATGAAATATGAATGCAATTAATCTATTTTTTAAATTTTTTCTATGCAATGATATGATGAAAAATGATATGAAATCTATGATATGTAAAAATTGATATGCTATGATATGCTAAATGATCTACCAAATGAAAACTAATATGATATGAAAAACTATAGAATATTGATCTCACAAAGCTTGGATTCACAAAGATGATTCTTCAGTCTCCAATTCAGCAGCGTGATTATGCAATTCTTGTGGATTTGAGAGATGATTTGTGAAGAGCTAAAGCATTAATTTATAGAAAACTAGGGCTTTGAGGATGCATGAAAGAAAGCCATAAATTACTCAAATTAACTTAGCTTGATTTTTGAGTTATCTGATTATAAATATAATTTAATTCACAAAAACATGCAAATCATGCAAAAATAGCTTTTTAACTCAAATTAAAAGTTTAGATCAACTTTAAAACTCAAAAATGATGTTGAGTTCCAAAAAGTCAATAACTTGCATTGATTTTCTGATTTGGAGTTTAACTGCTCTTTGATTGTGCACATGGATAATTATGAATTAATAAATAAATAAAGTGATTTATTCTCAACTTAATTGATTTTGAAAAATAAAACAATTGATTTATGGGTTAATCAATTATTTTTCAAACTTTTATTCAAAATTACAATATTAAAAATTGACAAAATGATTTAATTAATTAAATAAAATATTTAATCAATTATTTGTAAGATTTTGGATTTATTATCAAAATTAAATATCATAATTAGGAATAATGGAATTAAATTCAATTAAACAATTAAGTGGCAGAATTAAATCTAATTAATTAAATATTGAGAATATTCAATTAATCAAACTTTAGGATAAATAAGATTTATCACCAAATAATCATTAAGTTAAAGATAATTAGGATAATTAAGAATATTACTAGGAATATTCCCCGATGCAGAATTTAGGATAATCAATTAGGATTCGATGATGTTTAGATTGCCTTAGGTTAGGACTTCGATGTTGATTTCGTTCGATATGTTGATATAGGAGATTAATGAACTTATAGCCCATTTTTGGGGTATTACATTTTGCCCCTCTTTGCATTGCTCTGCGAAGTGCAGTGGTTCAAAGATAGTCTGTGTATGATAAAGATATGAAACTGATATGAAAGATATGATGATATTAGGTCCTGAATGACCAAAGATAATGTTCACTATAGCAACAATGAACCAATGAAACAAAAGCGTCAAAACGCCTGATTCTGAACCTTATGATTGTGAAGAAGTGAGTGACCAGTTCCAGACTTGATTATCTTTAGAAGAATCATGTAGGTATCACATCTGAACCCTTAAGTTACCAAAGAACCAAGGAAATAACACATTTGAACCGATAGTTGCAAAAACTGATACAATTTACAAGATTAGGAGAATACCAGATTGATATGGATCTTGATGAATTTGATATGCCCTGAGTGATGATTGATTTACCTTGAGCAATGAGGTCTTTTGATGAATCAGCAACTAGACATGGTTGTTGTCTTGATTACTGAGGAAAGATATGATTTCAAATTTGATTACAGACTTTGAATGATATGCAATAGCATGCCCCCTTCGAGATTAAAATTAAAATTTGACAACAAAATTCAGCATTATATGGTTTAGATGCATGTTAATTGATTTGAGAAGTGGTTGTACACGTTTGAGAATGCATTCTGCATCGTTTGGAGGTCCTGGAGACCAAGTTTGACTAGGTTTGACCATGAGTTGACCATGGTTGAAATTTTGATAGTTTGATGGAAGATAATCAGTTAAGTTGAAAAATGGATTTCTACTATGATTGAAGGTTGATTATGCAACTAGTTAATAATATGAATGATCTCAGATTTTGATTTTGATCCCGAAAAAAGATTATACTTGCTATTTCATTGGAGGAACCTTCGTGTGAGATTCAGCTCTTGTTAGATTTGAAGATGCGATTTGAAAAATCATTTAAGCATTGAAGTTTGTTTAATCATTGTGAGACCATGCAAACATGCAAAAATGCAAAGAGACATGTAGAATGAAATGCAACCTAAGACCTAGGACCTAGTCACTGATCATATGTCGATTTGTTATCATCATTGAACTTTTAGGTAACCAGATAAATCGATACAATTCCCACTAGCTATGAAACCATAGACCTATGAATATTGATTTGTATGCGCAAGAATCAATACAACACCCACTGGTCAACAACCATGGATATATGAATATTGATTTTGTTTTTGAAATGTCAGATTAAATATAAGCACCAAGGCACAAGCGCCAAGATGACCTAAATATCATGTCCATTTGATATAGCAATTTGTATAAGCATCAAAACATAAATGTCATGATGACCAGAATATGCCTTGCGGTTAACAAACATATCAAACAGTCAAGAGATCATTCTAAATCCAATGTGAATTACCCGTAGTGACCCTTTATCGTTCACATCCTTAGGTAAGATCATGTTTCACAATAGGAGAAAGAACTTACTCAAAAAGACAATAGTTAGATCAAACTTCTTTGTATTTCCTGGGTATCAATGGTCGAGGTATGCATGGCCATCCAATTCGAGATAGAGGCTCTTATAGTCGGACACCATTTCAATCCAGAATTTCCAAAGTTGTTAGATTTTCACATACAAGCAGAAGACAAAGAAAAGATTATGCCCCTAGTCATTACTCTCTAAATCTTGTAAAGGACATCATCGAAGAGCTCGAAGGGACCCAATATGCAAGAAATCTCAATGTGAATCAGTAAGCATACAAGGAGATAAAAGCATGTAAAAACATAGATTGTTTTTAGTTTGTGTTTGATTGCGTTGTTGTAGATGCAAAATCCTTTCTGGAGACAAGACTAACTGACTCACTCACATGAAGCTTCAAAGGACTCTGACTAGATATGACATGCCTAAGATACATTGGAGGCCATAGGATATGACATTGATTGCCCCCAAGTTTGAACATTGACAGGATACCGACGCTTGAGCCGATTGGTGTACAAACTGACTTATTGAAAACTGGAAATGCAAAAATAAACCAGGAGATATGTACAAACTAAAGCAAGACTGAAAGCTTGGGAAAGACCAAGATTGCGCTGATAGATGGAGCATTTTGAAACAAGTGGTGCCCGTTTGCTGGGTTTTCACCATCTTGGCAGAGATTCTATTTTTGCTACAAGGCGCCTGTTTCTAGGTTTTCACCAAGGCACTTTTTCTTTTTTTCATTTTTTCAATTTTTTTGAATTTTTTATTTTTTTAATTTTTTTTAGGAATCATCAAGGCGCCTATTGCTAGGTTTTCACCAAGATGTTCATTTTTTCAGGACTTTTTCCAATTTTTATAATTTTTTCAAGACATTTTACCATAGACTGAGTGCCTTAGGCATAGAATTTCTTCAGATGGAGAACATTGATTGGTTCTCAGAGCTGTTCTCCTTTAGTCATTGAGAGTTGATAGGCACCAAAGCCAAAAGTAGCAATGATTACAAAGGGACCCAGCCAGTTGGGTTCAAACTTCCCCTTGCATTCTTGATTTGATTGATTTTTAGGATTTTCTCTCAAGATTAGATCACCAACCTGAAATTCTCTGTATCTGACTTTGTTGTTGTAGCCTCTAGACATCCTCTTCTGATATACTCTGAGATGATCATACGCTACTTGTTTGCGCTCATCTAGTAGTTCAAGTTCTTGCAACCTAGACACTTTGTAGTCATCATCAATTACTAGACCATGCATTCTGATTCTTAGTGATGGGATTTCAACCTCAATAGGCAGTACCACTTCAGAACCATAAACTAAAGTGAAAGGCGTAGCCCCAATGGGCATTTTGATACTTGTTCTGTAGGCCCAAAGAGCTGGATTGATCATGAGATGCCAGTCTCTTCCTGTCTTATTAACAGTTCGATGCAATATTTTTAATAGATTCTTATTAGATGCCTCTGCTTGTCCATTCCCTTGAGGATAGTAGATAGAAGACCAATGTTGTGTGATCTTGAATTTGGCACATAGATCATCTAGGTCTTTGTTCTTGAATTGTCCACCGTTATCTGTGATTATGGAATGAGGTATCCCATATCTGCATATGATATAGTTCAATATGAACATAGATATTTGCTTTCCAGTTGCTTGTGTCAAAGGGATTGCTTCTACCCATTTTGTAAAATAATCTGTAGCTATGATTATATGGGTATATCCATTAGAAGAATGAGGATGAATCATCTCGATAAGATCAAATGCCCATTGATGGAAAGGCCATTGTGTTGTAAAGGGGATTAGATCCCTCCCTGGAGCATGAATTAGGTTTCCATGTACTTGACACTTTTGACAATTCTTAGCAAATTTGATAGCCTCTTTCTCCATTTCAGGCCAATAGTACCCAGCCCTAATAAGTTTGCGAGCTAGTGTTAAACTGTTCGAGTGTGACCCACAAATACCATCATGGACTTCCTCTAATGCACGTTGAGACTCTTCCCATTCTAAACATCTAAGTAGTGTACCATCTACACCTCATTTGTATAGATCGTGACCAATGATGACATATCGGGAGGCATTTCGGATAAGGTATCTATTTTCATAGCGATTGAAGGTATCGGGGATGATTTGGTCTTGGAGATAGGAAAATAGGTTTTTGTATATGGATGAATCATGACCTACAACAGTGTAGATCATGCGGGTTTCAGGGGAGTCATATGCAGGATAAGATAGTGCTTCCACCAGGAACTCATAGTGTAGCTCATGTTCAGGCTGCTATAATAAAGTAGATAATGTGGCCATTGCATCGGCGGCCTTGTTCTCTGTTCTAGGAAGTTGCTCAAATGTGATAGATATGAAATACTTCTTAAGATCATCTACCATTCTCTTGTAAGGAATGATCTTTTCATCTTTAGTTTGGTACACATCATTGACTTGATGAATAACAAGTTGAGAGTCTCCATGAATGTGTAGCTCTGTCACTCTCCATTCAATTGTTATTTTCATACCATTCAAAAGGGCTTCATATTCAGTAATATTGTTTGTGCAAGGAAACTTTAATCTAAATGCTTTTGGGATTGAGTATCGTTGAGGAGTTATGAACAATATGCTTGCTCCAGATCCATTCTATTTATAAGAGCCATCAAAGAATAATTGCCATTCTCTAGAAGAAAGATGCATGATAGAGGAATCTAGAAATTCCATTTGTAGTGGTGTGTCATCAAACAATGGTGCTTCAGCCAATTGATCAACAATGACCTATCCTTTTATAGCTTTTCTCTCAACATACTCAATGTCAAATTCACTCAATAGCATGACCCATTTAGCTAATCTACCTGTGAGGGCAGCTTTGCTTAGTAGGTACTTTAGTGGATCAATCTTGGCTACCAATTGAGTGGTATGAGCTAACATGTAGTGTCTCAGTTTCTATGATGCGAAGATCACAGCTAGACAAGCTTTCTCAATCATTGAATATTTCTTTTCATATGCCACTAATGTTCTTCTGATGTAGTATATAGCTCTTTCCTTTTTATCTTCATCGTGTTGTGCTAGCAATGCCCCCAGTGATGTATCTATTGCGGAGACATATAAGATCAATGGCTTCCCATGAATAGGAGGTATCAAGATAGGAGGATTTGATAGATATTGTTTTATATGATCAAATTTTTTCTCACATTCTTCATTCCATGCAAAGGTCACACCTTTATGTAATGTTTTTGTAAACGGTTGTGATATGTTCGCTAGCTGTGATATGAATCTTCTGATAGATTGAACTCTTCCTTGCAATGTCCTCATCTGACTGATATTCTTAGGAGGTTGCATCTCCATTATAGCCTTTACTTTAGCTGGATCAACCTCAATGCCCTTCTTTGAAATGATGTATCCTAAGAGCTTTCCATAAGTGACACCAAAAGCACACTTCTTAGGATTTAGTCGGAGACTAAACTTTTCCATTCTATCTAGGATCATGCTCAAGTCCTTTAGATGTTCAGTTCTAATCATAGATTTTGCTAATGTGTCATCAACATAATCTTCCATAGTTCAATGCATCATGTCATGGAAAATAGATGTCATTGCTCTTTGATATGTAGCACCAACATTTTTAAGCCAAAATGGCATGACATTCCAACAGAAGGTACCCCATGCACATGTGAAAGCAGTTTTCTCTTGATCCTCTGGGGCAATTTTTATTTGGTTATATCTAGAGAAACCATCCATTAAGGAATACATCTCAAAACCCGCAGTCATGTCCACTATCATATCAATGTTAGGTAGTGGAAAATCATCCTTAGGGCACGCTCTATTCACATCTCTAAAATCTGTGCACACTTTGATTGAACCATCTAGTTTAGAAATAGGTACAATATTAGAGATCCACTCTGCATAGTCAATAACTCAGATGAATCTAGCTTTTAAGAGCTTCTCTAATTTAGCTTTTACCAAGAGTGCAACATGAGGATGCATCTTTTGTAATTTTTGCTTGACAGGTTTTACATTAGGAGCTATAGATCAATGGTGCATGATAAGATTAGGATCCAATCCTAGCATATTTGAGTATTTCCATGAAAAGTTGATCTTTTTCTCTATTAGGAATGTAGTAAATTTTTGCTTCTCTTCTTCTGATAATGATTGTGCTACATGTACCAATTGTGGTTCCTCTGTTGTACCCAAATTGATGGATTGAGTGGGCTCAATTAGAACTGGAGATCTGTCCTGTAAATGACTCAGAAGGACATCAAATATCTCATGCTTAGGCACCTTAGAGAGGTTTTCACCTTCAGATATGTCTTTTGTTTATACTTTTGTAGGTTCTGAGACTGCCACAAAGTGGTTTTCACCCTCAGAACTCCTTTTCTTTTTATTCTTATTCTTATTTTTCTGATGAAGATATTTGATGTCCAACTCGATCATGCTGATGCTCGATTCACTGATGGAAGTCCTCATAGGCTCAACTAAATTTAGGTAGCAAGCAAGGGCATAGTCATTCAGGAAGGTATAAATACCATGGCTCGAATTTGTGGAGGTTTGATCAATAAGGTTTGGATATTGGATAGTCAAAGTAGGGAAGGATTGGGAGATAGTGTTTATGGATATGGATATGTCATCATTGGTCCTAACCTGATACTTGAGTTCAAAGGTGATATTACAACTTAAGACATTCAATTAGTGAATAGGCTCAATGTCATCGTGGGAGTCCAATTCAGCCATAGGTGGATCAGACTTGATAAGTTCATCATTTCGCTCTAGACTTACGTTGGGTTGAGGTGCATATTGGTGAATAACATCAACATGTTTCTCTGTGATAAGCTCATCTAGTTCTAGAATGACTCCCCATTCATAGTCATTAGATTCATCTTCTGATTCAGGATCTCTAGGAAATCTTAGAACATGAGTAAAGTCAGGGTGAATACCCCAAGAAGGGTTACCCTTAGATTCAGATTTGTATTCATACTCATGGGAATCTATCTCAAAATAACTACCACCTTCTTCTTCTTGATTATTTTTGAGATTAGTTGGTTCTTGTGTTGCAACTATCTCTTGATTGATAGTAGGTTCTTGTGTTTCTACTACATTAATTCTTTTGATTGGATCATCTTTATCATCAAGAAGGTCTTTGATCTCCTTAGGCAATTTTTCATAGGGGATGAGTTCTGAGCTATCTAAATCACTATTTGATGGTTCCATTTCTTCTTTCTTAAGAAGGGGTTCTCCTAGTGTGATCTGCTCTATGACATGAGAACAATTACCTTTGAGGTGATAGGGTTTCTTCTTAAAGCCTAGGCCAACAGTATTCTTATTTTCTCTACCAGTATGTGGGAGAGGTACCTCAAGACCTTTTCCTCTGATTCCTAGAGGTCCTTTACCTGAATATCCCACCTTAGCTATTAATTTATCTCTTGGACCGTATGACTCAGAAGGGATTTTGGATACTGTAGAGTCACTAGTTTGAACAACTTGAGATTCAGGTTCATCTTTGTATAGCCATGATAACACAACTTCATCCTCTTCAAACTCTTGCTTGGAGACTTGTTCTGCTACAAAATTCTTTTTATATACCTCAAGGGGTTCTTTAGAGTCTGGTTTGGATTGTTTCAAAGATTGCCCATAAGACTTAGGTGAGATAGGGAGAGATGTCAAAGATAAGACTGGCTCGATAGTATATTCTCCCATACTATTTTCTTTGATATTAACCTCTTTTGCAAGATTTTCCATTTTAGATGTGGATGCTTCTTTAGTTAGTTCAATGGAAGATTATCTATTATTAGGCACAAGCTTATCTGCACTTTCCTTCAATGTATTGCAAGTTGTATTCAGATTCGTGAGGATAGTAACCTCTACTCCTTCATAAGGAAACTTCAAACATTGATGGTATGTAGAAGGAATAGCTTGCATTTCATGTATCCATGGTCTCCCTAGGAGGATGTTGTAGGCCAAAGGTAGACCAAGCACTTGATAGATGGTATCTTTGATAACTGGACCCACTCGGATGGGTAAGACAATGGTGCCTTTAGAAGATCTTTCTTGTTCATCATAGGCTTTTATGGTTATCTTCTTTTGAGGATCAATAGCCAATTCTAAAAATCCCAATTGTGTGATCAAGCTGTAAGAACAAATGTTTAGGCCAGTGCCCCCATCTATCAACACACTTTTGACTCTACAGTTCTGGATCAAGACTTCTATATGAAAAGGCTGATTATGTGGGTGACTCAAGGAGTTGTCATCTTCCTCTAAAAAGGAGATATATTGTAGAGATGTAAGATGTCCAACCATAGTCTGGAACCTATCTAAATCAAGGTCATCAGGAACATTGGAACCGAGCAAAGCTTTGTCTATTATGGCTCTATGAGCTGGAGATATTCGAAGTAACTCAAACATGGAGATTTTGGCATTAGTGTGCTAGAGTTGTTGAATGATGCTATAAGATGTAGGCCTTGTATCCTTTGGATTGGAATATTTGGAAGCAGCCTTCTGTTTAGAAGTAGATGAAAGATTGAAGGGCACCTTAGGGGCATTTGATGAATCTGGGATTTGTCCTTTCAGATGTGCTTGGGCTTGTGATCTAGTAACTGCATTGGTGGATTGATGTTGTCTATCTCTTTGTACAATTGTGATGACATTGCAATGCTCTAAGAGACAGGGTTCAACCATATTGATGGTAGCATTATTTCTAGGGTAAGCATAATTGACTTTTGCCCCCATATTAGGTTGAGAAGATGAAACTTCTTGACCATGTTTTAGAAATGGTTCTGTGAATGCTGTATGATCGTTATTGCTCTTAGGATTTTCAACTGTGATGTCTCCCCTATCGATTAGATCTTGAATGGTGTGTTTCAACCGAAAGCAGTTATTAGTTTTGTGACCTTTACCTTGATGGAAATCACAGAATTCATTTTCTCTCTACCATTTTGGGTTAGGCTCAGAATCAGGAGGTCAGATTGCTAGCAAAGAGATGATTTTATCAGCCTGTAGAGTTTTCATAGTTGATTCTAAAGATTCTCCAAGAGGAGTGAACTTTCGCTATTTATCCCAAGATTTGTATTCTGACTTCTTTTGAAATGGTTCGAATGACTTTTGTTCTGAAGCTTTAATGGCTTGGGAACCAAGAGTTAGGTTGTAGGCTGGTGCCTTTGATGGGGCATGGATAGTGTCAACAACACCATCTATGATGATGCCTTTATTCTTGTTCCAGTTTTTGTTCTTGTCTTTAGAATTGGATCCTGATTCGTACTTGTCTTTTTGAAATGTGATTTCTCCTTTTTTCACAAGCACTTTTTCAATTTTGATAGCATTGTCCACCATCTTGTCAAAAGATGTATGATCTTGCATTTGTAGAGGATAATTGATTTTTGGAACAAGGTTATTGATGAAGATTTCCAATTTTTCTATTTCTAGAATAGGTCTAGCATATAGAGAGAACTTCTTCCTCCGTCTCTTGAGAAATGTTAGGAATGGTTCCCCTGGATATTGTTTGAGATTACAGATATCAATCATGGTGACTAGATGTTGAATATTGTAGGAGTATTGCTGATAAAAAAATTTGATCAACTCCTCAAAAGTTTTGATAGTAGAAGGCAATCTAGAGAACCAGCGGATGGCTACTCCCCCTAGAGATCGAGGGAAGAGACGCATCAGATAGGTTGGTTTGTGCATGAACTCCATTGATTGTGTATAGAATTCTCTGACATGATCTTGAGGATCTGAGTGTCCATCATACTTATCATACTTTGGCATCTCCACTCTTTTTTGAAATGGTGGCATGTACAAGTCTTTGTTAAACGAAAAAGGACATAGAGCCTCCATGGAGAACTCTTTGGGTTCCTTCTCTTTTTCGAGTTGATTCAGTTTGACTTGTAAAGCATGTATCTGTTTCATCATGGCCATTATCAGAGTTTCTTCCTCATGTGTGATGATAGCTTTGACATTAAAATTAGGAGGAAGCTTAGCTCCTTGATGAGCTAATTGTAAAAACTATGCCTCTCTATCTTCTTTCAAGAAATGCTTCATCATTCGTTTGAAGTTATCATCGTTTTGATATTGAGAAATTTCTTCAGGTGTGGGTTCCTAATCTACACCATGTTAAGATTGAGTTCTTTGAGAGCCAAAGTTTGTCCCTACTTGAGACATGGTAGGAGTTTGTGGACTCCCTGGAATAGATTGATGTGGGGTTTGTTGGGTACCTTCGTGAGTTGATGAAGGAGGAATGTAACCAGTTTTTAATCGAAGGTTGCCAGCACCGTCATCTTTGTAAAGACCAAAATCAATGAGTTGCTCAAGAGTTGGACCCCTAGTAGCGGTTATAGGTAAGGTCTGGGATGCTTCTCTAGATTTCTTGTGTGAGGAAGCTCTAGTTTCCACCATCAACTTTGAGTGAAACAAAAGAATAAGATCTAGATAATTGAAGAATGAATTGAATCAAGATGATCAGATGACGCAACCTTGTTAAGGTTTGATTGATTTGAAGATTTGATTAGATGTGGGTAAAGGATATTGTGCCTTGGATGTATGGGTAGATTGCCCAAAAGATAGCTGACATGAGTTCACAACACTTAGTCTATTTTTGAAGATTGATTGAAGATTGATAGTTATGACAAGGTTTTGACACAAGATGAAAAGGACTCAAATCGATTAAATAGAAGGCTAAATTGGATTCAAAAGGCCACTCTTAGAAAATGATAGGGTTCTCAATAGCTACTGCTCTGTTCTTGACACAGTGATTTGTTCGACAGGTCCTGGAAATAGGCTGAAAAGCTAATTATCTGGCAATTCTGACAATTTTTTGACAACTTTCAAAATTTTCCCAAACGACACTTTGCAGACTCGTACGATAGTGGGTATGCTATGAAAGGACAATTGAAAAGTTTGTACGATAGTTGCAAAACTCACACGACAGTGGGTATGCTATGAAATGATAGTTGAAGAGCTCGTACGACAGTTGCTAGCAGGATTTGACTTTTTTGAATTTGACTTGCAGAAAGACTCGTACGACACTAGGTTCCTTACCATACGATAGTTGGGCATGGATGAAATGACATTTGACAAAAACTCATATGACTTTCTGACCTCCTGAGATGAATTCTGACTCCAGAAAGGAATTTCACTTCAAATTTTGCAAATTTAGGGTTTTCAGTGTCAGATTGTTTGCAAATTGTACTGTCCAGATTCGAGGATTGTAACAGATTTGTCCATTTTTAGTAACTAGATAGATAAACAAGTACACAAAATAGCAAGCAAGTGATTTCAAGCATGTCTGAAAATAATGAACAAGGGAAAAAGCAACCTTGCGCATGGACAATCAAGTGATTTTATTCATTCTAATCCTCAGAAGTGCTAATTGTGCATGTTCCAAAATGTTTTGCAATGACACACATATATCCTAGAAAAATGAAAATTTGGCTTCTCTAGGGTTTTTAGTAATGGTTTGACTCTGCAACTTTTATGATCCAAGAGGGCGAACTCCAATCCAGGTGCACCGGGGTTTTGACACAGTCCGAGAACTTAATCTTCAAGATCTGCTAGGGAGATCTGATAGCCTAACAAGAGACCACACCTGTGAAGATTTCTTCCACAAGGACATTTATATAGCGGCTATCACTACCACGGCAAAAATGGCTATTACCGCTCGAGGTTCCGTTAACACAGTTTGCCCTGTGAAGGGAGTGTCCGCTACGGTTAACCCTCTCTAAAGGTGACTCACAATAGTATACCACAAGGGGACTTGGCTCCAGATCCAAGGGTTTGACACCTTTTCACTTTTAACCTAGACAAAGCAGGCAGATAAATCTGACACGCTAAGATGAAGATTATCTCACTAAGGTCTATGATATCAACCCCATGTGATCTATCAACCTCTCCGGAGAGAGAATGTATCAATCAATAAGGGAAAACACATGGACCAAGTAGAATGTGAGATGCACTAAGTATCCTCCCTACCTACAAGGATTCCATCATCAAGAAGGATTTCACTAGGAATCCAATCTCTCAAGAACCACAAATAGTGTTCATAGGGCCTAATTACTATGTTTTCATAGATATATCAGAAAACAAATCTATCCAAAAACATTCAAAAGCACAAAAGGTAGTACACTTAATGCTCCAAATAAACATGAGATGAGTCCACAAAGTGGTGCATTTAAATCCTCACACAAATTTAAAAGCAAGTCGACACCCTAGAATACTAATGAGATCCAAAAAGCACAAAATGGGAAAGAACTGGTGGAACAATTAACGCTCTTTCGAAGTAGAACCCTCCCCTGAATATGGTGCTGACCTTGCAACCACAGGGTGAAATGAGGGGCGAGTAAGAATAGGTGAGTCCAATATCCCAATTTTGCTAATAAGATCAATCAAAAATATCCTAAGACTACCTATCAATACTTAAGGTGTTACAACCTAGTATTCAATTATGCAAATTTGAAGAAAAGCATGCAAAGAAAACACTCAAGCCAAACACATGAGAGATTCTTTTTAGGATCCAAATTGAAATGTTATCAGATTGAGGAGAATACCTGGAATCCTCACAACGCACTTAGTAGATGTTTACCTGCTTTTAGCAATTCTTGCACTTTTTCCAATCAAAACCAACAGGAGTCAATAAAAAATAGAGAATTTCAATTGTTAAGATTAGCTGTTAGTCGAAATCTGAAAACCAAATATGACAAACTGCCCTGAAAAATGAAATGATAGTTGAAATCTGATGTCAAAACTCGTACGACAGTGGGTCTGTTACCAGACGATAGTATGAAACTCATACGACAGTGGGTGTGCTCCTAGACGACAGTCCAAAAACTCGTATGACACTGGGTGTTCTGTGAAATGACAGTTGAACATTCAAATGATAGTTTGTACAACACGACATGATCCTTGATCTGATAGACAATCGTACGATAGTCGGTACAGTGAGAAATGACTTTTGTCAGAAACTCATACGAAGATTGTATAGACATAAATTAAAAAATCATAGTTTTGCATAGAAACTGAGGAGAAAAAGATAGAAATTGATAGAATTGAAATGGAAACCTGTTTCAGGGTCCCACGGTGGGCGCTAGAAATGTGTGTGTGAATTTTGTACCTGTTCTTTAGACACAACACTTCAGTAAAACATTAGAGGTTAGCAAAAATGAAATCGTGCAATGAATTGAAAGCTAAACTAACCAGGCGATTTACTGCCTTCTAATAGGTGCGAGTATGATGTTCTCAGATTGTATCGAGATCAGTGACCTTGACGACACCTAAACGAAGGATTTGAATGCAAAACTGATATGAAATATGAATGCAATTAATCTATTTTTTTAATTTTTTCTATGCAATGATATGATGAAAAATGATATGAAATCTATGATATGTAAAAACTGATATGCTATGATATGCTAAATGATCTACCAAATGAAAACTAATATGATATGAAAAACTATACAATATTGATCTCACAAAGCTTGGATTCACAAAGATGATTCTTCAGTCTCCAATTCAGCAGCGTGATTATGCAATTGTTGTGGATTTGAGAGATGATTTGTGAAGAGATAAAGCCTTAATTTATAGAAATCTAGGGCTTTGAGGATGCATGAAAGAAAGCCATAAATCACTCAAATTAACTCAGCTTGATTTTTGAGTTATCTGATTATAAATATAATTTAATTCACAAAAACATGCAAATCATGCAAAAATAGCTTTTTAACTCAAATTAGAAGTTTAGATCAACTTTAAAACTCAAAAATGATGTTGAGTTCCAAAAAGTCAATAACTTGCATTGATTTTCTGATTTGGAGTTTAACTGCTCTTTGATTGTGCACATGGATAATTATGAATTAATAAATAAATAAAGTGATTTATTCTCAACTTAACTGATTTTGAAAAATAAAACAATTGATTTATGGGTTAATCAATTATTTTTCAAACTTTTATTCAAAATTACAATATTAAAAATTGACAAAATGATTTAATTAATTAAATAAAATATTTAATCAATTATTTGTAAGATTTTGGATTTATTATCAAAATTAAATATCATAATTAGGAATAATAGAATTAAATTCAATTAAACAATTAAGTGACAGAATTAAATCTAATTAATTAAATATTGAGAATATTCAATTAATCAAACTTTAGGATAAATAAGATTTATCGCCAAATAATCATTAAATTAAACATAATTAGCATAATTAGGAATATTACTAGGAATATTCCCTGATACAAAATTTAGGATAATCAATTAGGATTCGATGATGTTCAGATGTGCCTTAGGTTAGGACTTCGATGTCGATTTCGTTCGATATGTCGATATAGGAGATTAATGAACTTATAGCCCATTTTTGGGGTATTACAAGGACTACTTCCATATACAATCTGTGGATGATATGATGAACTAAATTTCAAATTTGTCTTCAACTCTTGACTTTCTGCTAGTGTCATTCTGTGTGTTGCCTTATTTGGCAAACTGGCTCCTGGAATCAAGTCCATCTAATGACTGATCTTTTTTATTGGTGGTAATCCATCAGACACATTATCAGATACAATATCCTGAAACTCATTCAATAATTTTGCAACTTTTACAAGTACATCTTCTACTTCCTCTTTCCTAGCCTTTGGAATTAAGGTGAAACATATATGTCATGCTGCATACCATCTAGGAAATTTCCTCTATCAACAAAAGTTATTCTTGCATTACCACATACCTTTTCTTCTATTTCCTTCAATGTTTTTAGCTTATGTTGCACTCCATCCTTTATCAGGGAATAGGTATTCGCACGACCATCATGTACAACACACCAGCCAAACTGCCAAGGTCTACCCAACAACATATGACATGAATCTATAGATATGATATCACATAGTACCTCATCATGGTATCCACCAATCTTGAACTTCACTAGGCACTGTTCATTGACCATGACCTTGTGGTCATCCTGCACCTAGACAACTCGATATGGATGTGGATGTTTTTGCCTCTTGAGCTTAAACTTTGTCACCATCTCTTTTGACACCAAATTATCAGTACTACCACTATCAATAATCACATCACAACACTTACCCTCACACTTGCACCTGGTGCAAAACAAGCTCCTCCTTTGTTCAGGTTCATTCTCACCACTCAGCATGACTCTTCTGTTGATCAACGTTTCTCCTCTTTCAGCATCTTCAGAATTTGATGATTTGGCATCTTCATCTACATGTGCAACTCTGGCCTGGCCTTTGTTCCTCCTATCTATCCTTCCTTGGTGTTGAGGACATTCAAATTCCCTATAACCTTCTTCTCCATAGTGAAAACATGTTCCATAGAAGCCTCCTCTTCCAGATCCTTGTCCTCTTCCTCTTCCTCTCTTATCTCTATTATTTTGATCATAGAAACGATTGAAATTATCTCCTCTCTGATTCTGACTGTTATTGGCCTCATCCTACTTTTTTGGATCTTCATTTCGATCTCCATATGACCATCCACTAGATCTTCCATCACGACCTCTTCCGCTTTGTCTACTCTCAAACTTCTTGTTCAGCTTTTCCTCTACTTTTAGGGCAAATTGGTATGCCTCTTCAATATTGTTCATTCGAACCAAATTCAGCTCCTCCTTAATGCTTGGCCTCAACCCATTAAGGTAATGGGAAAATTTCTCCTTATCAGTTTTTGCATGGCTTGTTCTGATGAGGATTCGATAGAACTTCTGTGTATACTCTTGAACAAATCTTTCTACTTGTTTCAAACTTTTCATTTTCTTTTGTAGGTCAAGCTCATAATCAACAGGGATGAACTGTCACTTCAATTTATGCACCATCCGCTCCCATCTCTTGATTTTATCCTTTCCTCTTCGATTTCACTCTAACTAAATCTCTTGCCACCAGATCTTCACATGGCCCTTCAGTCTGGCCTTCGCAAACTTGACCCGATCAGGATCCTCAATATCTTCATACTCAAAATATTCTTCACATTCATTGATCCAGTCGATCAATTCCTCTAGGTTAAGATTTCCAGAAAATGTCAGAACCTCAATCTTAGGTCTCTTCCCAATCTTGGAAATGGCTCGAAAAAATCTTTCTTCCTCCTGGTTCACAATTTCAACTTCTCCTTCTTGATCTTCTTCAGTTTCATCCTCGCTTTCGTCTCTGACATTAAGATTCATTCCTATACAAATCTCCTCTTACAATGCTCGCACTTGTCTCTATAGTTCCCTAACCTCAGGTGTTACAACACTAGCTCTTCTACCACGTTCCCTTCATGGAGGCATTTTCGGGCTTCTCGCTAAAACCCTAACCACGGTCTTGGTGCAAACTACCTCATAGTCGGTGATCTGTTTACACAGAAACCCTAACCCATGGTCCTGGTGCAAAACTGCCTCATAATCGGCGATCTGTTTACACACTCAGGAACTCCCGCTCTGATACCACTTGATGAAGGGTGCTCCCCTTAATACCACAAACACATAACATAAATAGAGAAACAACAACAATATGCAAGAATAGAAAATGGGCTTCTTATTATCTCCACAAATGTGGAATTACAAACTTTCAGAATTTCAATATGCAAAGCCACATGGGCATTTCCCTTACAATATTTTGTAGGACAAAGCCTCGAATCAATACCCAGAACTGTCCCAAACTGCCTAAGACAACACTATGGGTCACTTCAATTTATGCACCATCCGCTCCCATCTCTTGATTTTATCCTTTCCTCTTCGATTTCACTCTAACTAAATCTCTTGCCACCAGATCTTCGCATGGCCCTTCAGTCTGGCCTTCGCAAACTTGACCCGATCAGGATCCTCAATATCTTCATACTCAAAATATTCTTCACATTCATTGATCTAGTCGATCAATTCCTCTAGGTTAAGATTTCCAGAAAATGTCAAAACCTCAATCTTAGGTCTCTTCCCAATCTTGGAAATGGCTCGAAAAAATCTTTCTTCCTCCTGGTTCACAATTTCAACTTCTCCTTCTTGATCTTCTTCTTTAGTTTCATCCTCGCTTTCGTCTCTGACATTAAGATTCATTCCTCTACAAATCTCCTCTTGCAATGCTCGCACTTGTCTCTATAGTTCCCTAACCTCAGGTGTTACAACACTAGCTTTTCTACCACGTTCCCTTCATGGAGGCATTTTCCGGCTTCTCGCTAAAACCCTAACCACGGTCTTGGTGCAAACTACCTCATAGTCGGTGATCTGTTTACACAGAAACCCTAACCCATGGTCCTGGTGCAAAACTGCCTCATAATCGGTGATCTATTTACACACTCAGGAACTCCCGCTCTGATACCACTTGATGAAGGGTGCTCCCCTTAATACCACAAACACATAACAGAAATAGAGAAACAACAACAATATGCAAGAATAGAAAATGGGCTTCTTATTATCTCCACAAATGTGGAATTACAAACTTTCAGAATTTCAATATGCAAAGCCACATGGGCATTTCCCTTACAATATTTTGTAGGACAAAGCCTCGAATCAATACCCAGATCTACTACCCAGAACTGTCCCAAACTGCTTAAGACAACACTATGGGCCTTCCTTATATAGGCAATTTCCACCGCCTGAGAAGGTTCGAAAAATTTAGCCTTTTAGGCCGACTAAACATGGAATTATTTTATTTTCACAATTTTTACAATAGGGTCAGCTCAAAGAAAATACAAAATATGCTTTTAGGTAGCCCAATTTCTGGAGGCCATAACTTTTTAACCGTAGCTCCATTTTTCTATTGTAAGCACTTTTCGAAAACGTGATGACAAGATCTACAATGCCTAACATGCACTAGCACTAGTTAGCTAGGGGTCGATTGCGATTCAGAGCCTCTAAGGCCTTCAAAATTGACCTCAAATATTTTGTACCCAAAAACCTCAATAACTTCACCAATACAGATGATGTGGCAATGAAACTCAATTGGTAGGCTGAAATGACTAAGATGAACCTCCAATTGTGAAATCAGAACATTCTGAGATCATATGACCAACTTACTAAAAATAGTAAGTTTCCATAAATAGCAGCTCTGCACAAGATAGCCCTTATTGAAAACAAAACCAAAAATATTTTTTGGGTGATGCAAGATTGCTCTTATACCCAGGATGCTGCTGCATCAATCACAGACTAAGTGCACCTTACTCTATTTTATTCACCCTATTTTGGGAGGACAATGGTACCTAGGGGTACCCTTGTCCGATATAATTGCATTTTATATTGCCATTTTCCCTCCAACTTGGGCCCAATTTTGGATATGTCAATGCCCAGTTCCTACCAAATGTTTGTCAATCCATGTTCCTTAATATGATTGTCGATGTTAGCATAATTTATGGAAGACCTTGAGAACCCTATTTAAGATAATTATTTCAATTCATTTTCACATCATCATCAACACACAATAATTCATGCCAAATATTTCTCAATCCCACCATATCCTTTAAGCATTCTTGAAATCTAAGCATCACGGAGAAGCAAGTTACAAAAATCTTCATGAAAACATGTTTTCATGATTGATCTCCTTTATGTCTTGTATTGTCATGTTATTGTATCAAAAACTTGTGATCACATTCAAAGAGTTTTATAACATAAAGCTTTAGGTATAACATTCAACATTATACTTTATAACTTCCTTTTCAATTTATTAATTATGGTTTAAGGGTTAATTCTAAACCTAGGGTTTGACTTAGGCAAACTTCTATCAACCCAACAATATTTTATCTTTTTTACATGTGTAGGTTGACATAAATGTAGATTCAATAAGAGAAGAAGGAACCTAAACAACCAAATTTTGTAGAGGCAAAAAATTAGGGACAATGGTGATCTCTTCTTGTAATGTAGGGAAATAGAGTTCACTAGCTTATGCATGCAAACTAAGAAACTAAGCCTATTTCCACTTTAATTATAGGGAAGGAGAATGGATCCATAAGGAATAACCTCAAATATAATTGAAAGGGATTAAGCACATGGTGGATCTAGTGATCTTTATTAGAGATCTAAAAATTATACTAAAATTATTTAAAAAGGATGTGATATCTAGGGCTAAAGGTAGGAAAACAAAGGTTTTCAACATAAACAAAGTTATAGGAAACAAATATGTAAACAACATAGATAGATCTAGAAATGAGAGACAAAAAAGAACTTGTCACTAAAATTTGGGCCAAAATTAGGTAAACTAATTTTGTCACCTTAAGGTGACCTAGACCTTGGAGTGTTGGATGCAGATAGAATTGGTAAATTTAGGATTAAAATTCTAATCAGATGCTTCCCAAAAGTTTCATCAAAAGTGTTTTGAACTATTTTGTTCAAGGTGATAGGGACCCTACTTTTTCAAATATGTGAAAGCATGATTTGTAGATCTTTGTCTCTTTGATTTTAATAAAAAATTATGTCTTTGTATTTTGTCACCTGCACACAAAAGAGAGAAAATATTTGGGCTTATGGAGGTTTTCCTAGGTCAAAGCCCAATTTTGGAATCAACCATAAAATTGAAATAAAGCTCAACTGAAATTGAAATGTTTTATAATGTAGCAAAGGTTAGATCTATAAATTTGAATTGCTTATACCTTCACAAGTCTTCTTTGCACTAAAGTCTTCATAAAGATGTTGATGTTGAATTATAGGGTTGAATTTATGAAAGGTTGATCATGGATGGCATCATGAGTGCTTTAGATATAAATTTTACTTCTTCTCTTCAATTCATTGATGATGCTTGATCACTTGTGCAATGATAGGAGAGAGTATGTGTGTGTAATTTCTTGAGTTGGATATGAAATGGGGGAAGTAAGATTCCTGTTATACCTCTCTCCATGAAATGTGTCTATAATTTCAATGTAGGCTGACACAAATAAGGTTTTACCAATCTCGCGATGTAGTCATTGGCTAATTTAAATTTAGTCCCATTTATAAGGGTAAGGTTACTCCAGGTGACCATATCGTAGGTCAAGGTCAGCCTATGCAACCCTAACTTGGGACAAGGATGCCACATGTAGCCTTGACATCTTTAATTAGGTTAGGTCAAGGACCAAATGTTTATTATGTTGTGCAGATGTTTATTTTTGAGCAAGTGCAAGCACAATCATGCATGATCAAGCATGAGAGGCTAGAAACACTAAAATGAGGCCTAGGTGAGGAAAAAAATTATATAGAGATGCAATTTGCGACACTACTTTTAGCCCCTACTTTGGTACTAAGAGTATGAACCTACATTCATACTCTTAGTAAAGTATAATGTAGCATTGAAATAATTTCAACAAATATTAAAGAGCCAAGAATCACCAATCCCTCGAGGGACTCATGATCTTATCAATTCAATAAAAATACAAAAGGTGAAACACATGAAATATAAAAGAGAGAGCATGCCATGACTATACTATCTTAGTAAGGTTATATAAACTATGAGTTATGTAGAGAGTTAGTGTAAGGAGAGTTGAATGGTCTAGCAAGTTATGTTATGCTAGTCAACTCACCCTAAAAATTTAGTGCAAAGGATAACCAAATGAAACATTATTTGTAAGGAAATCCACAAAGAGAGATGATACGTTACAAAATATTGCAAAGAAAAATGGACTATTTTCTAAGTAACTTGTAAATAGTTGACTACACAAATTAATTAAATGGTTTGTGCATAAAGTGTAACAAAGAGAAAAGTGCATGCCCCCATGTTAAAGTGATTGTGTATAGCTTACTAGGAGAGATAAATTTAAGATAACATAAATGCATCCAAAATAAAACTACATTGTTGCAATGATATGCCTCCAAGAAAGGACAAAATTAAGGTTAATAGAGAATGTAAAAAAAAGAGAGCACATAAGGTATCTACTAATTGGGGTCAAGATGTGAATTTGACAACTCATGTATATCAAGTATCAATGAATTGACCTCATTCCCTAAAAGAAATGAAACTATGAGCATAATGGACAAATAGTGTATAAGATGAACAAACACAAGTATTTTTGGGTCAACATGGTAGAGACCAAAAATAGATAGATCTCAACCATTTGCATTGTCCCAAAACAACATAAAATCACATTTATGACAATAGCACATGTACGACGTAACATACATACAAAATATAAAAGAATTGAAATACAAATAAAGGAATTTCACAAAAGGTTTGATCCTTTTATTGCCTTACACTAACATAGAAACAAGGGTCATCCAAAGAAACATTAACACAACACAAATACATATCAACAAACACATTACATATCAGAAAATATACAAAAAGAGTCAGTTGCATAAGTGATGCTATTCAAGCATATCATTTGTCTCCCAATCTTGCTTAACACTTATGGATGGTAGATAATATGTAAGAGGAGAAATAACAAGAATGGTAGATGAATCTATTGCGAGTTCCAAACAACGACCATGCTCTAATGATAAAACACATTGTTTGTCACTCGAAGATATGATTGTTGATTTCAATAACCTCGTACATATCATAAAAATAATTAGAATCAACATTATTATCACACTAATGTTATCGTACTTATCATTAATTAAATGTGTGATGAACAATTTCCTGGTTTAGACAATTTTACCTTTTTAAAATTATCTTCTTCCCTTGGGTAAGACAAAGGTTGGTCAAATGGGAATAAATATAATTTTGGTTTCTTAGGGGAGGACATAGTTTGGGAAGAAAGTTCATAGGCCTTGGTACAACATATTTGTCAGCAATATCTCACACTATGATTTCTTGTGGTTTAGGTAGAGCTTTTTGATGGTTTGGGATCAATCAACATCATCTCCTTTTCTTCCTTTACAAGAGGAGGAACTAAAGGAATTTCACTGGGTTGAGAGATGCAATATTATAGGCATCTAAAAGATATAGGATGTGGGACTAAGGGATATATAGGAGGAATAGGTGTAGGAAGGATTCCAAGTTCATGATGAGGAGATGGAACACTCTCAGGTTTACTTGATGTTGATATCTTTTCATGTTTTAATTTTTTATAGGATAGGAAAAAAATATCTTCTTAGGGTTTTAAAGGTTGATGTTGTAGAGGCCAAAATAATTTAAAGGTGAAGTTCCCACATCTTTCTAATGGAATATAAATACTATGATTGATTATGATAATGTGTCCATTATGAGGTAAATTGAAACACTTATAGATGGTAGAAGGTATAGCTTTCATGGAACTAAGCCAAGGATGTCCTAACTTCACATTAAATTGATTGGAGGTAGGGATAATGGAAAAGGTAACATCTAAGCACCCAGTACCAACCTTAATGGGAAAGGGGATATAAAGGACAAGTAAAATCATCACACACCTTAATCATAACATGCAGTTTGTCATATGTAACTTGACGCAACTATCATTGTTATTCAACATATTTGTATTCTTAAAATGATGAAATAATTGACTCAATTTAGCCCATGTGTAAAGACAAATTACAACTAATAGTTGGAGAAATTGGTATCAAGTTAGTGATTTTCTTCTAAATTTTAGAGGTATAGCTCCCTCGTTTGATGTAATTTAAATTTATGGGGATATGCTTTTAACTAGAAATCAAGAAAGGTAAAAGTAACACCTACTCATAGCAATGATATAAGTGCAATTATTAATTCAAAATAAAAGGGAAACAAAGATAAATGACACAAAGATCATCCACACAACACCCATGAATGAGAACTTGGAATAAAAGGGGAACACAAGGTAGTTAACGCATAAACTATGTGTGTGTGTGAAAATTGTACCTGATCTGTAGACACAACACTTCAGTAAAACATTAGAGGTTAGCAAAAATCAAAATTGTGCAAAATTGAAATCTAATTTAACCAAGTGATTTACTGCCTTCTAGTAGGTGCGAGATTGATGTTCTCAGATTGCTATCGAGATCAGTGACCTAGACGACACCTAAATGAAGGATTTGAATGCAATTGATCTAGATATGAATTGAATGCAATTAATCTATTTTTTTGGATTTTAGATGCAATAAGAATGATGAAAGCTAATATGAATCTATGCTAATATGGAAATTGATATGCTAAAATGATCTAATAATAATATGAAAAAGAATCTAAATGAATGTAAAAAAAATAAAATTGATCTCACAATAGCCTTGATTCGCAATAAGCTTTGATTCTCCCAATTCCAATTCTCTAGCGTGATTGTGCAAAAATATGAGATGCTTTGAGATGAGCTGAGGCTTTAATTTTATAGAAATCCAAGGCTTTGGAGGTGCATGGAAAAAAGCCATAAATCATTCAGATTAACTCAGCTTGATTTTTGAGTTATCTGATAATAAAGATAATTTAATTCACAAAAACATGCAAATTATGCAAAAATAGCTTTTTAACTCAAATTAGAGTTTAGATCAGCTTTTTGAACTCCAAAAGGATGTTGAGTTCTAAAAAGTCAACACTTTGCATTGATTTTCTAATTTGGAGTTTAATTATTTTTTTTGAATGTGCATAATAATTATGAATTAATTAAATAAATAAAGTGATTTATGCTCAACTTAATTGATTTTTGAAAATAAATAATTGATTTATGGGTTAATCAATTATTTAATCAAATTTTTATTAAAAACTATATTATTAAATAATGACAACTTGCTTTAATTAATTAAATAAAAATTTAATCAATTATTCATAGGATATTGGATTTATTGTCAAAATTAAATAATACAATTAATAATAGATAGAATTAAATTTAATTACACAATTAAGTGGCAAGATATTAAATCTAATTAATTAAATATGAAAATATTCAATTAATCAAACTTAGGATAAATGTGATTTATTGCCAAATAATCATTAAATTAAAGATAATTAAGATAATTAGGAATATTGCTAGGAATATTCCCCGATGCAGAATTTAAGATAATCAATTATGATTTGATGATGTTTAGATGTGCCTTAGATTAGGACTTCGATGTTGATTTCGTTCGATTTGTAGATGTAGGAGGTTAATGAACTTATAGCCCATTTTTGGGGTATTACATTTTGCCCCTCTTTGAATTACTGTGCGAAGCGTAGTGGTTCAAAGACAGTCTGTGTTTGATAGAGATATGAAACTGATTCGAAATTGATAATTGATATGAGACAAAAGTTGATTGATATTGATTTGATATGAAGATAATAGGTCCTGAATGACTAAAGATAATGTTCACTGTAGTAGCGATGAACTGAGGATTGCAAAAAAAAAAGTGTCAAAATGCTTGATTCCGAACCTTATGATTGCGAAGAAGTGAGTGATCGGTTCTAGACTCGATTGTCTTAGCAGAACTAGCAGGTATCACATCTGAACCCTTCAGTTGCCGAAGAACCAAGGAAATAACACTGATGAACCGATGGTTGCAAAAAGCTGATACAGATTACAAGATTAGGAGGATACCAGATTGATATGGATCGACAAATCTAATATGCCCCAAGTGATGATAGATTTGCCTCGAGCGGTGAGGACTTTTGATGAATCAGCAACTAGACGTGGTTGTTTTCTTGATCACTGATGAAAGATAACATATTCCAAATAAAATTAGATTTATAGACTTGAATGATGTGCAATACCATGCCCCCTTCAAGATTGAAATTGTAATCTGACAAGAAAAGTCAGTGTTGATAGTTTAGAAGCATGTTAATTGATTTGAGAAGTGGTTAAACACGTCCAGGAATGTATTCTGCATCGTTTAGAGGTCCAGATGACCAAGTTTGACTAGGTGAAACTATGAGTTGACCATAGTTGACCAAGTTGAAATTTTGATAGTTTGATGTAAGATAATCAATTAAGTGGAATTATGGATTTCTGTGATGATCGAAGGTCGAATATGCAAGCAGTAGACCGTCCTGGGCCCAAAATTTTAAATCACGATTTTGACATAATAAATGATCTCAGATTTTGATTTTGATCCCAAAAAAGGATTCTACTTGCTGTTTCGTTGGAGGAACCTTCGTGTGAGATTCAACTCTTGTTAGATTTGAAGATGCAAGTGGAGAATTGTTTAAGCATTGAAGTTTGTTTAGCCATTGTGAGATCATGCAACATGCAAAATGCAAAGAGACATGCAAAATGAAATGCAACCTAAGACCTAGGACCTAGTCACTGATCATGTGTCGATTTGTTATCATCATTGAACTTTTAGGTAACCGGATAAATCAATACAATGCCCACTAGCTAAAAAAACCATAGACATATGAATATTGATTTGTATGCGCAAGAATCAATACAACACCCACTGGTCAACAACCATGGATATATGAATATTGGTTTTGTTTTTGGAATGTCAGATTAGATATAAGCACCAAGGCACAAGCGTCAGGATGACCTAAATATCATGTCCATTTTGATATAGCAATTTGCATTTAACATACACATCAAATGGTCAAGAGATCATTCTAAATCCAATGTGAATTACCCGTAGTGACCCTTTAGCGTTCACATCCTTAGGTAAGATCGCGTTTCACAGTAGGAGAAAGAACTCACTCAAAAAGACAATAGTTAGATCAAACTTCCTTGAATTTTTTGGGTATCAATGGTCGAGGTACACATGGCCATCTAATTCAAGATAGAGGATCTTATAGTCGGACACCATTTCAATCTAGAATTTCCGAAGTTGTTTAGATTTTCACATACAAGCAGAAAATAAAGAAAAGATTATGCCCCCAGTCATCACTCTCTAAATCCTATAAAGGAAATCATCGAAGAGCTCGAAGGGACACAATATGCAAAAATCTTAATGCAAATCAGTAAGCATACAAGGAGACAAAAGCACGAGAAAGCACAGATTGTTTTCAATTTGTGTTTGATGTTCGATGTTGTTGTAGATGCAAAATCCTTTCTAGAGAGGAGACTGACTGACTGACTCAGATATAGGTTCAAAGGACTCTGACTAGATATGACACATCTAAAGTATATTGGAGACCATAGGATATGACATTGATTGCCCCCAAGTTTGAACATTGATAGGATACAGACGCTTGAGCTGATTGGTGTACAGACCGACTTATTGAAAACTGGAAATGCAGAAACAAACCGGGAGATATGCACAAACTAAAGCAAGACTGAAAGCTGGGAAAGACCAAGATTGCATTGATAGATGGAGCATTTTGAAACAAGTGGCACCCGTTTGCCAGGTTTTCACCATCTTGGCAGAGATTCTATTTTTGCTACCAAGGCGCCTGTTTCCAGGTTTTCACCAAGGCACTTTTTTTTTATTTATATTTTTCAATTTTTTTGTACTTTTGATATTTTTTTATTTTTTTGTGAATCATCAAGGTGCCTATTGCTAGGTTTTCACCAAGATGTTCATTTTTTCAGGACATTTTTCAATTTTTAAGATTTTTTCAAGACATTTTACCATAGATTGAATGCTTTAGGCGTAGAATTTCTTCAGATGGAGAACGTTGATTGGTTCTCGGAGCTGTTCTCCTTCAGTCGTTGAGAGTTGATAGGCACCAAAGCTAAAAGTAGCAGTGATTACAAAAGGACCCAACCAATTGGGTTCGGACTTCCCCTTGCGTTCTCGATGGGATTGATTTTTAGGATTTTCTCTCAAGACTAGATCACCAACCTAAAATTCTCTGTGTCTGACTTTCTTGTTGTAGCCTCTAGACATTCTTTTCTAATACACTCTGAGATAATCATACGCTACTTTTCTGCACTCATCTAGTAGTTCAAGTTCTTGCAACCTAGACACTCTATAGTCATCATCAGTTACTAGACCATGCATTTTGATTCTTAGTGATGAGATTTTGACCTCAATAGGCAGTACCGCTTCGGACCCATAAACTAAAGCAAAAGGTGTAGCCCCAGTGGGTGTTCTGATACTTATTCTGATACTTGTTTTGATATTTGTTCTGATACTTATTCTGGTACTAGTTTTGATATTGGTTCTGATACTGGTTCTGATACATGGTATACTTGATAGCATCTTTTTCCATTGCAAACTCCCAAGCAAGATCATATCGTGTAGTCCCAATGCCTAGCAAGGTGGAGAACAAGAGGGATTGGCAAGCTGGTGGATGAGATGGAAGACAAGAGAATGAAGGAGAATGAAGGGAAGAAATCTTCAAGGGAAAACTCCTCAAGAATACTCAAGCTAGGAAAAAATTGTCATGTAAAAGCACATTTGGACAAGCAATGAAAGGCCAGCATAGGATAAGTCACCAAAGCGTAATGCCAAAGAAGGAAAGGATGTAGTCCAAAGGAGTAGACATGTCAAGAGGCTTCATAGCATCATGTTTCACTCTTTTTTTGTGATTAGATCAAGAACAAAGGGGAAAAGGATGGTGAAAGGCTAGAATGAATGGAGGAAAATAGACATGAAGGCTAAGCAGGAAGGGAATGAAAGCAAGATTGCTGTAAGATAGCTCGCAAGATAGCCAAATGTTCGTGTATAAATCAACATTGTCAAGATCAAAGAGAGAATATGGAATGGATGAAATATGTAGAAGAACTACGCATGATGCCTGATTGCTAGGTTTTCATCACGGTACTTATCCAAGGTGCCACAAGGGAGTGGTTTTCACCATAGGATGAATTTATTTCTATTTACTTTTGCTACCAAGGTGCCTATTTCCAAGTTTTCACCAAGGCACATTTTCAATTTTTTTTAATTTTTTTTAATTTTTTTGGACGAAGGCAAGCTTTTTAGATAATGCTCCTTGAAAAGATAAACCATGATATGCCAAGGATTCAAAATGATATGCTCAAAGATGCTGATAGGGAAAGGGAGATGGAAGACAAAAATGGAGGATAGGGTTTTATGTAAAGCGAGTGAGGTTGGAAGATAGGAGGAATAGGCAAATGAGGAAAAATGATAGAAGGTAGAAGGATATTGCATGGAAGGATTGTGAAAGGGTAAATGGAAAGGAAGGAAAGATCAACATCAACACACACCTTGAAGGGTGGCGAGAGGGTGGAGGAAATGTGAATGAAGGAATACGTGAAGGAATATGGTGAATGGATAGTAGAGGTTGTGGTTTAGGCGCATGGAATAGAAGAATATTTTTGGAAGATGATGAAGTGGAAGTCTTTGGAAGCTTGAATGTCAACTTCACTTTTTTCTCAACACTAGATTCTTTCAAGAGAGATTTTGGAATTCATATAGCCGTAGGCTTTTTATTTCCTTTTGATGATCTAGAGAGAATATCTTCAATGATGGATTTTGGAACCCATACTTGTCTTGTAGTTTTTTTCTTAGATATCTCTTTGGACTTTATGCTTCCATGTCTATTAGAGGAGACATGGTGATCTTTTTTTTTATGGACTCTTGTATTGCTTCTTTTTCTTGTATTGAACATTCAAGTTACTTCCAAAGGACTTGGGACTTGTGGAAGGAGGATATGACTGGTTTAGATGGGTGGGTGGATGAAAAAGATTCAAGGGTATGCATCTATGTTAATCTTGAGGAAAGATGGGAGATGGAGGGATGTAAGGACCCAAGATGGATGGCGAATTAGGAGAGTTAGCAGGGGAAAGTGAAGGGACATAAGGACCCAAGATGGAAGGTAGACGTGAAGCTCGTAGTATTGGTGGAAGAGGTCCAAGGATGGAAGTGGAAGACGTAAAAGGATAATTAATAAGTTCATCAGCATCTATATGACAACCAAGGATATCAGCATCTTTAGAGTGAGCATTAGAATTTTCAATAGAATCAAGTACATCTTGAATATGAGCACCTTCTTTGATAGGATTGTTCAAAGCTTGCAAAGACTTAGGAAGAGTAGAAAGTGGAAGCAAACATGGAGTGGTAGAATAAGAAGATGGAAGACTTTGATCTTGACAAGGATCTTTGGATAGCATAAGCGCATAATTTTTCTCTTGATTTTTAATAGGCTTAACATTGGCAGTAACAACACCATTTTCAATAACCTTAATGGAGGTATCATCTTTGGAAATTGGAAGTGTAGTAAGGTTATTTTGATTGTCAATAAGCTCAACGGTGTAAGTAGTAGTTTGATCTTGCTTAAGAGAAGACTTAAGACATGGTTGAATGCATAAAAAAGGGGCTGTAGGATCAAAAGAACCCTGAGGTAGATAAGAGACATCGTGAAAAGGAGTGGATGACATGGAGGGTTCTTGATCTTGATCTTTCTTTATGTTCTTTTCTTCATCATTTTTAGAGTCCTCTTGACATTGAGCCACTTCTAAGGACAATGAAGCATGTTGGGATTGTATGGATGACTTTGGAAGAGATGGTGGAGGACTAGCTGAAGTAGGGATTATAGCATATGAAGGCTTAGGCTTTTTAGGTTTATCATTATTGAAAGTATTTGCAGCCAAGTGAAGGTTAGCTTGAGTTTCTTTAAGAGGTAGCCCTAGAGGATAACTATAGGGAACCGCATGAAAAGTATCAGGGCTTGTGTCAGATGAAGGTTCTGTGAAAGATTTGAAAGACTCGGAAGCTTTAGGAAATGTATGGGTATTGGAGGAAGTAGGGGATGGAAGGGAACCATCACAAGAGAAAGGTCCAACATTAACATGATCTTTCTTGAGAAGATAATCTTTATTTTTAGTAGGAGAGTCCTCAGGAGAAGGATTCTTATAATATTGATGCTTCAAGCTAGCACGATGCATTTTATAGTCCTCAGCAGTAGTAGATGGATCATAATCAAGGTATTGTCCACAAAAGCCATCAAAATCTCTTTCAAAATCAGAATCATATGGATCACCATCACGATCTATCCAATGTGACATCCCATTTCCAGTAAGCAGGAACACATGATGAGGAGGACTCTTAGGAACATAGGTGTCATAGGTATCATTATATTGTTTGTCATCATAGTCATCATAGTTTCCAAAGCTGGATGTGTCACTCTCCGTGGAAGAGGTATCATAAGGGTTATCATGTTGCTCAAATTCTATCTGGGGGCATGGTGACATGTACAAGTCTTTATCAAATGGAAAAGAGTATAGAGATTGCATGGAGAACTCTTTAGGTTCCTTTTCTTTCTTAAGATTGTTAAGTTTGACTTGCATAGCTTGTAGCTGCTTCATCATAGCGGTGATTAGAGCTTCTTCCTCTTGTGTACTGATTCTTTGAGACATGTGTACTGGTTCTCAATAGCTACTGCTCTGTTCCTGACATAGTGATTCATTCGACAGATTCTAAAATTAGGCTAAAAAGCTAAATATCTAGCAATTCTGACAATTTTTTGACAACTTTCAAAAATTTCCCAAACGACACTCTACAAACTCGTACGACAGTGGGTATGCAATGAAACGACAGTTGCAAAACTTGTACGACAGTTGGGTAGCAATGAAACGACAGTTTAAAAACTTGTACGACAGTTGGGTAGCAATGAAACGATAGTTGAAAATCTCATATGACAGTTGCAAGATTTTGACTTTGAGAATTTGCTGGCATGGAAACTCGTACGACATTGGGTGTCTGATGAAACGACAATCCAGCTTCCAAATGACAGTGGGTGCCTGATGAAATGATACTCGATCAACTGTTGTACGACAGCAGGCTCAAACTCATACGACTTTTGTCAGAAACTCGTACGAAGATTGTACGAAAAAAAAATAAAAAACATATTTTTGCACAGAAATCGAGGAGAAAAAGATAGAAATTGATAGAATTGAATTGGAAACCCGTTTCAGGGCCCCATGGTGGGCGCCAGAAATGTGTGTGAAAATTGTACCTGATTTGTAGACACAACACTTCAGTAAAATATTAGAGGTTAGCAAAAATCAAAATCGTGCAAAATTGAAATCTAATTTAACCAAGCGATTTACTGCCTTCTAGTAGGTGCAAGATTGATGTTCTCAGATTGCTATCGAGATCAGTGACCTAGACGACACCTAAATGAAGGATTTGAATGCAATTGATCTAGATATGAATTGAATGCAATTAATCTATTTTTTTGGATTTTAGATGCAATAAGAACGATGAAAGCTAATATGAATCTATGCTAATATGGAAATTTATATGCTAAAATGATCTAACAATAATATGAAAAAGAATCTAAATGAATGTAAAAAAAAATAAAATTGATCTCACAATAGCCTTGATTCGCAATAAGCTTTGATTCTCCCAATTCCAATTCTCCAGCGTGATTGTGCAAAAATATGAGATGCTTTGAGATGAGCTGAGGCTTTAATTTTATAGAAATCCAAGGCTTTGGAGGTGCATGGAAAAAAGCCATAAATCACTCAAATTAACTTAGCTTGATTTTTGAGTTATCTGATAATAAAGATAATTTAATTCACAAAAATATGCAAATCATGCAAAAATAGCTTTTTAACTCAAATTAGAGTTTAGATCAGCTTTTTGAACTCCAAAAGGATGTTGAGTTCTAAAAAGTCAACACTTTGCATTGATTTTCTAATTTGGAGTTTAACTGTTTCTTTTGAATGTGCATAATAATTATGAATTAATTAAATAAATAAAGTGATTTATGCTCAATTTAACTAATTTTTGAAAATAAATAATTGATTTATGGGTTAATCAATTATTTAATCAAACTTTTATTAAAAACTATATTATTAAATAATGACAACTTGCTTTAATTAATTAAATAAAAATTTAATCAATTATTCATAGGATATTGGATTTATTGTCAAAATTAAATAATACAATTAATGATAGATAGAATTAAATTTAATTACACAATTAAGTGGCAAGATATTAAATCTAATTAATTAAATATGAAAATATTCAATTAATCAAACTTAGGATAAATGTGATTTATTGCCAAATAATCATTAAATTAAAGATAATTAAGATAATTAGGAATATTGCTAGGAATATTCCCCGATGCAAAATTTAAGATAATCAATTATGATTTGATGATGTTTAGATGTGCCTTAGATTAGGACTTCGATGTTGATTTCGTTCGATTTGCAGATGTAGGAGGTTAATGAACTTATAGCCCATTTTTGGGGTATTACACTACGCACCTAGTACCTAGGGATAATATACAAGAGAAAGAATCAATAATCCCTCTAAAGATACACAAATAACTTAGAACTCATAGATTCCATGGTAAGCATATGCATAATCTAATAGAATATGAAAACACCTAAGAATAACTATGAAAACTCAAAGGAAAATCCACAATCAAAAGGAATAGACATAAACACATAGATTTAATTTATACATTTCCTCATTTTCTTTGATGAAAAATTAGTAACTGACAAACTACTTTGCCCTTGTGCAAGAATTGTGTTTGAAACAAAAACTATTCCCCTGCCATTAGAATCCCGCCCATTTTTTGAAAACTTTTACAATAAATAGCTAGGAGATGACCTTTCAATTTTTGTAACTAGATCTTTTTAAAAGAATACATTACAATAACAATAACAAAGACTTTTGATTTTCTCATATACATATAATTTCACTAAAAAAATGAGTTAAAATATTATTAAAGTGAACTTTTTAAAAATACTTTGTTTTAACTTAAAATTGACATGTGAAAGGTTGTTAAGATATTATGGAAAATTCTGACTCTAACTGTTTGAAGTGTGATCCCTATACCATAGCTTCAACCACTTATAACATTGTTTTTTCTCAAGCCTTTCCTCTCTTACTTTTTAATATTCTCTCCTTTGTTGGGACTTGGAGTACTTCTTTTAATGTTGTCAGCAATTCAACTGGTTTTGAAAACTCTTTAACTTAATGAAAAAACATATTCCTTTTAGACTCTTCAAGGTTTCCCTCTTTATCAGTACTTTGTTGAGTTCTTAAAAGTCTTTTAATTGAAGATATTAAGATACTTTGGATTTATCAATGAAATTCTATTCTTCATTAACTTCGTCAAAGGTTCGCAAGGTTTTGAGAACCATTTGAATTTTTGTTTTTCCTTTTCATTGAAGATTTGGGTTCCTTTTAGACTTTATCAATGTATCTATGAGTGTTAAAAACTCACCAAACTCTTGATAGTTTATTCTTTGTTTGAGATTTAACTTGACTCATCATCGATAAAGTTCCTCATTTATTATGTCAGGAGTTTATCAGGATTTGTGAACCTCATCTTACATTGACATGATGTATCATTCTTGGAAACTTTTGAACATCTCTTTATCAAAACATTCACATGCAATATGAACCTTATCAACACTTTGGTTTCTTTTGATAATTTTTCATATTAGTGAAATCCCTTTGCACTTCATCAGTGTTGGTGAAGTGCCTTTGAATGATATCTTTTGTCAGTGGTTTGAATGTTCATCATTCAACAAATAAATCAATGATTGTTGACTACTTTTAAAAAAGCTTTAGTAATGTAGACCTACCACACTTTGCCTTGTCACTTTGTCTACACAGGTCATCGATAAATCGATAAACCACAACTTTATGTCTTGCAACACTACAAGTTTCATTGATGACTACACATTTGCTGATCTGTTAGACACTTGGCACTTTTTTAGGCTCCACATTGTCTATGTTATCACTACCCATGAGAACATTAAACTTGACATGTGGCACTTCCACATGTGCATTGTAGAGTTTTTGAAGCACTAAATGGACTTCATTATAGAGCCAATTTTCATCAATAATCCTAACAAGATATGTTTGTTTTCCATTTGTCATATCATTCAATTGATAGACTTAGCTTTAGGCTAGGAAATTGAGTGATGAAATAAGTCTTTTCCAAGTGCCAAATCACCTTTTAATTTTCCAAGTGTGACATCAATGAATCAATAAAGGTTCAAACTGGCTTGAATCAAGGCCTAACTTTTATCGATAAAAACTTAAGCTGCTAATAGGGATGACACATCTACTTCGATGACTCATTGAAGGAAGAGACCCTGACAAAACATAAACTTTTTATGGTATCCAAATTATCAAAATATGTGGTGCTAGGTGTACTTTGATGAATCGATAAAGCTTAAGAGGAGTTTGAATTATGACCTTTTTTCATTGATTAAAAACATGACCAAGGGTCATGACACATGGTATTCCATCCAGGATATCATGGAAGTGATGAAGCTTAAGAAATATTTTTAGAATAACAAATATTCAACAATGAACAAATAAAAGTTGACAAAGCTACCACATCACCCATCGATGAATTGATGGAGCTCACAAAAGGCTTCAAATATGAGGACAATTTCATTGATAGGCTTAGTTGGTAGGATGTGGGCCCAACAACTTATTTTTAAAAAAAATGCACGTGTAGACAAGCATACATTTTTTAAAAGGGGACCATACTAAGAACATGGTGGGGGGGCATAAAAATAAAGACATAGTATCTTGAAAAAGGAAATAAAATATGATTTAACTTTCCAACATGCAAATTTAGGAAATAAAATGGGACCGATTGAAAGATTAAAGAAGACCTAACCACATGGTCGATAACTTAAATGATAACAAACACTTGAAGTTGTGACTTAAAAGGGATGCAACCAAATCAACAATTCAACATAAGATTATGAAGCTAAGATAGAAAAAGACACATAACTCAAGGTTTTTACAAGCATTCCATGTTATAGCATTGCAAAACCCTAATTTATGCAATGGTCCTAATAATGGTTAAGTCTGTAGAAATTTGAGAGGGCCAATGAGTGAATGAACTTTTACTATGACACTCAAATGACTTAAAACATTATTTTTTGTCAAAAAGATAAATATTTTTAGGGTGATGACAAAAACAAGGTGACAATCATGTAGAGAGATTTTTTTTAAGTGATAACATTTACCATCCATACTAGACCAATGAGCACTCCTCATGGGAGCTTTCCCTTTATTTTCACAATAATGTCCAGGGGTCCATTATGTGTCTTAATAGTTTCATTAGAATCACAGGTATTATGAGGTTTAGGTTGCCCAATAAATTGTTGGCCTCATCACACACTTCATCGACTTTTATGTTTTCAAGTTTGTTAGGCTCAACAATATTGGTGGAGTGAGAAGATAAGAGATTAGTAAAGATTTTACAACTTTTGTTTAGGGATGCTACATATTTATTTCCTTTATCGTTGACAATTAGAGGAGTCTATATACAAAGATAGAGTAAACAATCTACAAGTCAAAATCTAATTTTTCCATAAGAGTGGAACTTTAATCACTTGCAAAAAGATTTTTATAGTTTAACTAGACATTTCTTCTATAATTGTTGGTGTAATTAAGTATTCACTAATTACACTTTACTTAAGTTTACTTAGGATAATGCATTTGCATATTAGTTTTCATTAAGACACCTAGGAGTTTGCATTTCATTTTAGCACATGGTGTAGGATAATTTCCACTTTAGGTGTGAGATCCACCTTTAGTGCTCTTATCACATTATCATCCTCTCATTGTTGCACATACTTTGCTGTACAATGTAGGATGATCCACCTTTGGTGGACATGTGATTCTACGTAGTGTGGTTTATAGCTTATCATCTCCTTATCACGTAGTCTTATTGCATTGCTTATATATTCAAGCACTCCTACATTGTACTTGGATTGATTGCATCCATTATCATTTGATTATTGATCATCATTGAATCCAGTCATTTGAGGATCATATAATTTTGTCTCTCTTGTTGTGCTATCTATTGAGCTTCTAGCTCTTGTCATTTCATTCTTTTCCTTAGGTAAATTCTTGCATGGTATCAAAGTCATATAAGATTTCATTGAATAGCCATTTGAGAGCTTTTTGCTTCAACTTTTGGAGGACCACAATTCAAATCTAGAGGTGTTATAGTTTGTGGGAGCATTTAGAGCAAGATCTGACCTCACCATTGCATTCAGATGGCCGTTCTGGTGAATTTTGACTATAAATTTTCCTACTTTGGGAAAAATTCAAATTCAAGGCAATGTTTTTTGCAAATCGAACCCATAAGGCCTGATCTGCAATTTGGTAATGTTTTTTTGGCAATTTTAATTTCATATCTGAAATTATTCCATTTTCGTCAATTAATTTTTTTTAATCTATATTTAATTATTTTCTGTCAACATATTTTCTTTGCAAAAAATATGGCCAATCAGGCCTCTGTATTTGTCAGACTAGATAATTTCCAGGCATATTGACATAGAAAAATTGATGGTCCTGACACCTTGACTCGCATCCACCGACAACATATAGGACAATCACCTGGGCAACCAAGCAGTCATATCAGTGATTGATCACCATTTGAAGGTCTATGGGCTCGACTTTATATACACTGACATATCCCCTCCCACATTGAATGTGGGATAGATAATCCCTAGATAAGTCTCAGTTCGTAGCTACGATCTCGATCTCAAGCCTTCTCCACAATGACTTTTGTGCACATCCACAAGTGAGCTATCAAGTCATTAAATCACTACGAGCCTCCATGTTTCAAGACTAAAAAGTTTCAAATCCTAGTACATGTGGGATTCAGTCCTTAGAGGGCCTCCAGTTGAGTCGAGCCCGTAGCTCAGTGAGCCCTCAATCGAGCCAAGCTGAGATAGCAGCTTAGTGAGCTCTCAGACGAGCTGAGCTGAGCTGAGCCAGCAGCTCGACGAGCCCAACATAGACCCAAGCTTGGCCTCTACGCACTCCTTCGACCCATCGTCTAGCTCGGTCAATCCAGTCTAGGTATGATCAAACTAGATCCCACTACCGACCAACTCAAAAGAGAACCCACCAATGACATGTGGCACATGTCAGTCACCACGACACGTCAGTAAGATCGTATGCGCAGTCAACATTGCCTTGTTAGCTTGGAGGTTTGTTTTTCTGACAAGTCACATTTTCATAGTATAAAGTTGACGATTGTCTAGACATAAGATTTGGGCATTTTTTTGCATTGACGACCATTAAGATGTCAAATTTAACATAGTGACTATGTCATCTTGTTGGTATATTAATTTTGACGGTCCTTTGACTATCTTTTTCAAGTGTTTTTGCACTACGTTGACAGTCGTTTGAACGTCAAATTTAAGCTCATGTTTTACTGACATCATCACATTTTAAATTTAGCAGCCCTCACCATTTGTAGTTTTGAATTTGCAGTCCAACTTCAAGAGGCCATAACTTGGTCATTGATGCTCCAAATTGAGTGCAATTTTTTATTTATTTTGGCTAGAATTTCCTGAATGTTTCAGTGGTGGTGTTATTTTATGGTTTTGGCTCACAAATTTTGCTGAAATTGTAATTTTTTGTGACTGTACCTATCTGATCCCTATTTTCTCAACTTCAGAGGCTTTGTTCAAGCTCATACAGACACATTTGCATGTGCCATTTTTTTTGAAACTGTATAATTTTTTGAGTACTTTCCAGATTTGCTATTAGATTGTAACCTTATTTGGGCAAAAATATTACTTTTAGATCTAGGTCCTTTTTTGGCCTTGTATGATCATTGTAATACTTGGATTTTGATTTTATTATGAGCAATATTGATTTGAGTCTCTTTTGGCCTCATTGACATGGTTGTAAACATCAAAATGAGAAGTCCACTTTGGCCCATTTTGGCAAGTGGCAATTGTACACGCATTATAAATAAAGTGCCAAAATCATAATTTTTGGGGGGGGGGTGTCTTGTGTGCTTGTGTCTCTTTCTCTTGTGTGCTCTTTTATTTTTGCATCATGGGTTCACCTAGATGTCCATTGTTAACTTCACATAACTATGCTACATGGAAAGATAAAGTATGGAGTAAACTAATGGAAAATGATTTAAATCTTTATGTAAATGATACAATTAAAGAACCCACTGGTCCTAATGTGGATGACAATGCAAAAAACTGATTGGAAAATCGAAGATAATATGGCTTTAGGAATTATAAGGAGTTGTGTTCATGAAGATGTCTTCTTCCACATTTCAAGCTTTAAGGATGCCAGGGGTGCTTGGGACAAACTTGAAGATTTGTATGGTAAAGCAGATGAGGAAAATTGATTCTCAATTAAAAATGATCTACTTCTCTTGGGTCCTAATAATTTTGACATAATTCAAGACTATGCCAATAAAGCCAATGAGTTGAGAGTACTACTTAAGGATTGTGGTAATCCCATGAAGGATGATAGGTTGATTCATCACATCTTGAAGAGACTACATTTAGAATATGCAACTTTTGTCTCGAGTTACAATACTCAGAAGTTGACCATGGGAAGTGCCTTCACTAAGCCCTCATTTGATGCATTTGTAGAAATGTTGATGTTGGAACAATCAAAGTTGATGGATATGGGTATTCTCAAGTCTTCAAAGCCTATGACATTGGTGGCTAGTAATGAGAATCAAATAAATCAAGGTGGCAAAAGTTTCAACAACAACAAAAAGAAGTGGAAGCCAAAATCACAATAAGAGACACAACAATCTTCCTCCTTACAAAAAGGTAATTCTTATTTCAATAGGAAGTGAAACAACAACAAGAAGGATAAACTATTTTGTGCATATTACAAAAAACCAAATCATGATGAGTATCATTGCAAGACTAAGAGAATTGATGATTTGGAAAACTTACTCAAGAATAACAAAATCAATGTGCCAAATGCTTCCAAGGATTTATCTCCATCCACTTCAGAGGGAAAAGGGAAAGCACTTATGGAAAGTTCAAGTTCTTTAGAGGAATGGATTCTTGGCTTAGGTGTCACACATTATATGGGTGCTTCAAAGGGGAAATTTTCTTCATTGGAGCCATCTAAGGTACCTCACATATTTGTAGGGATTGACACACAAGTGGAAGTTGAAGGGAAATGACTAATTGAGATGGAAAATGGAGAATTAAAATATGTTCTCTATGTTCCTAATCTTAGCACCAATCTCCTTTCAATTTACCAAATCATTCACTATGGAGGTGGAAATAAAGTTGAGTTCCTTCTTGATTTAGTAATGGAGTGAAATCTTAAGGATGATTCATTGGTTGTAGTGGGTAAAGATAATCACATGACACAAGGATTTATTCTTTCTCCCACTTTGTGCCAAAGTCTCCTTCACATGCCTTGTTGACTTATACTCAATCACAAAGTAAATTATGGCATGAGTGGTTTGGACATCTTGAATTTCACTATCTTTAGAAGCTTAGCTCAAAACATATGGTGAAAGGTCTACCTACAATCAATTTTTTTAAGGGATAATGTTCAACTTGTTCGATGGATATGCATCTTGAAGATAAGTTTGAAAAATGGAAGTCTTGGAAATCATCAATTGTTCTTGAGATAGTTCACAATGTTCTAGCATGCTCCTTCCAGTGACATCAGTCAACAAGGATCGCTATTTTCTCACTTTCATTGATGATTTTTCTTGGTACACACGGGTTTACTTTCTTGGTCACAAGAATGAAGTGTTTGATAATTTTCTAACCTTCAAGAGTCATATTGAGAGGCAATCAAGTAAAGCCATAAAGGTTCTTTGTGTAAACAATGAAAGAAGGTATGTGAACTCAAGACTTAGAGTCTTTTGTGAACTTGAGGGTATTGATCTGCAGAATCTAGTTGCATTTAGTCTACAACAGACAAGAGTTGCATAAATGAAGATTATAACTCTTAAGGAAATGGAAAGTTGCTTGATTGAAGCCAAGGCTCTTGATCTATCACTTGTGGTAGAAGTTATAAGTTATGCCAATCACATCCTTAATAGATCTCCTCATAATTCCTTAGATGGAATGACTCCTTTTGAGGCATGGTGTAGAAGAAAAATGGTTGTGAAACACTTTAGAGTATTTGGTTGTCCAACATGGACACACATATCTTCACATAAATGCAAGGCACCTCCACCAAGGCCTTGTACATTCATTGGATATGAAGAAAGTGTTAAGGCATATAGACTTATGGATCTCAAGACTCATGAGATCTTGATAGAGAGGAATGTTCACTTTGAGGAAAGTTTACCTAGCTTATCCTCTACTCCTCTCCATACTTTAGACATTGTGGAAACTGATAGTGACAATAATAACAATGATTTAGATGGTTCACCTACCTCAACCCTGACACGCAAGATTACACCTTTTCTTGGTAAACTTAAGGTTGAGGATACTCCTTCATCATCATCTTCCACTATACCTCATTGGATTAGACAAACACTTGATTCGATAGGTTCACTTGTGGGGGATCCTTTAGGCATTCAGAGGACAAGATCACAACATCAACACATTCCACATGCATACATTGATACAGTGATATGTCCATACAATTCAACACAACATGGTACACCTTGTCTTCCACTTACAACATCAGGGGATGACTACTTGACAGACATTGCGGGTTTATTTGTGGAGTCCTACATTGCAGACATAGGAGACATCATTGCTAATATACATATTCTCTTTGATGGGGAAGATCCTTCTTCAGTTGTTGCAAGGGAACACTCTGACCCTCTTATCCATTCTCTAGATGACCAGTCTTTTGAGGTTGATGTGATTGTGGATCCTTATGTAAAATAGTTGCAATAGGTCTCTTTATCATTAGGGGAGATAGTTGGTTCTTTGGGACATGCTCTACATCCATCCTTGTTTGATCCTGACTTGTTCTTTTCAATAATTTTGGAAGGGGTAGCCTTTAACATGACACAGGGATGAATGAACAGTTTTTAGATACATCATTCATCTTGAGGTTTCTTCCTACAAATTGGGGAGACATCTCATATACACCTACACCATTATTTATTCCTAAGGGGAGGAGCATTGTTTGACATTCATGGACCAACTTCTACATTCATCCTGGAGCAGCTATCACTGATGGTCATTCTACATTGAGGGGGGGGGGGGGGCATTCTTGATTACTCCATCCATCCATGCATCTTGTTTTTCATCTCTCTTTTTGGGGTATGGTTTTTCCTATGAGGTTTTCCCTCTTTCTCTACTTTATGAGAGATTGCATTGCATTGCACTTGCCTATTGTACATGGGTACCTAACATGGCCCAGTAGCCGAGACCCATCATGCATTGTCATCTAACATTGTGAGCTTAAGTGCATTCCCCTAAGTTGCACTTAAGGGGGAGTGTTGGTGTAATTAAGTATTTACTAATTACACTTTACTTAAGTTTACTTAGGATAATGAATTTGCATATTAGTTGTCACTGAGACACCTAAGAGTTTGCATTTCATTTTAGTACATGGTGTAGGATAATTTCCACTTTAGGTGTGAGATCCACCTTTAGTGCTCTTATCACATCATCATCCTCTAATTGTTGCACATACTTTGTTGTACAATGGAGGATGATCCACCTTTGGTGTACATGTGATTCCACCTAGTGTGGTTGATAGCTTATCATCTCCTTGTCATGGAGTTTGATTGCATTGCCTATATATTCATGTACTCCTACATTTTACTTGGATTGATTTCATCCGTTATCATTTGATTATTGATCATCATTGAATCCAGTCATTTGAGGATCACATCATTTTGTGTCTCTTGTTGTACTATCTATTGAGCTTCTAGATCTTGACATTTCATTCTTTGCCTTAGGCAAATTCTTACAATAATAACTTGAAAACATAGATTGATCTCGTATTAAAATGATCCATGTCAATAGGCATAGTCTCATCACTTGATTTCAATAAGATGAGAAGACATATATTAGAAACTCTTGGATGTTGGCAAGTTGACTATACTGGTGTATATGACTTAACAGAGTGTTTTCATTATGGCAACAAAGTTATATAGTGTTTTGGAGTCAGTGCACTTGATGAGAAGATCAAAAATTGGCTAAGTGTAGAAGACTGGACAGTAAGCAAAGCACCAGTAGTTTAGAGCATCAACGCACGTGCATACGTCAAAATTATGGTATGGGCCCTAGAAGTTAAGTTGGTAAGACCATATTCATGCTAAGTCTAAGAGCGCATGATCAGAAGATTCAGTATGAGGAAGATACAAAGAGTTTAAGTTGCACAGACAGTGAATGCCAGAGAAGAACAGTGCAAGCAGCTGACTGTTGGTATTTTGGTTAGCGGTTATATTATTATTGTGTAAGGGCTATGCACCTATTGTAATTAGGTTATATACATGTAATCAACTTTGTTTGTAAACACGCTTGAGCCAATTCAATTGGAAGTGTTGTATGTAATTGGTTAAAGGGCTGACCTAGTTAATTGTTTTGTATGTGCATATACATATTAGATGCGCTATTGTAATTAGGCATGAGAGTGAATATAGAGTCAAGACAAGAAGAGAAAAAGTGTGCGAAGAGTTGTTAAGATGTATTAGAGCTTTGCAAGAGGTCAAAGCATCAGCGCATCAAAGGAACTGATCAGACAAGTAGTGTCACAGTGCCAGTTCATCCAATAGATATAGTGTGTATCTGAGATTAGAAGGTTGTAACCTTCACCACTTGAGCAATGTGCTCTCGAACAGTGCATCCTCACCCCTAATAGGGTTAATTATAAAAGACTCCTAACAGGGTCTGACCCTTGACCAGGTCACTGTACTAAATATATTGTAAAGCAACTCCTAACAGGGTTAATGATCTTCTAACAAGGATCATAAAACACTAGTGCAGATTATTAGTGGGTGTCAATTCCCACTGGGGGTTTTACCTATTTGGGTTTCCCCGTAACCACATTGGTGTTATGTGTTGTGTTCATGTTTCCTATTTATGTTGATGTTCATTTCAGTACTTAAGCATTCAAGTTAAGTTTAAGAAGTAAAGTAAAAAGATCAAATTAAGCGAACACTGATTCACCCCCCGCTCTTAGTGTTCCCATTCCCAACATTGGAGTACTTGTTTTAAGCTATAATTTTAAAACTCAAATCCTTTCCTTCATTATCGGAGGAGAGTAAAAGCAATTTAAGAATATGTATGCATAGATGAGTAGAGACATGTTATACACATGATAATTATGTGTTTAATACCACCACATGTAACATGAAAAACTTACTATGTGCAAACAACTTAAAGTTAGGTGTGCAAAAGTGAATCAAACACCTTGAAATCTAGATGATCAAGGACCACTCAACTCTCAATTTTTTCACAGAAAATAATTCAATTGCTTTCTTTTTTTCCGAAAGAAAGAAACAAACCTACCACTGACCTTAATACTCTTATATTGGATAAATTTAGCTTGTTCTACAACAATCCATTAAAATAGGTTGTGGATCAATGAATAAAAGTCTTCTTATTTTGTAGAGGCTTGATTCAATACCTTTTCAGAGAGGGTAATAAATCTAACATGAAACATGAAAATGTGGTTAACTCTCTTACCACAATTTAAAGATATATGTCTTGTTGATGCATCAATTGCAAAAAGCATTATTTTTCTAACTCCCATTTAATATCACCATAACCACAACATAACAATTGTATAACTTTGGCTCTTGTATTTTAAAAACTAAGATATGGAGGCACTAGCAACACATGCAAACTTTGTGACAAAATCCTTTAAACTTTGCCCACATCTTTGCTAATATTTGACATTTTGTTTTTGCATATCCCCATAATTATTTGGTATCCTATACAATTATAACAAAACATTCATGCTAACATTTGAAAGAACTTTATTAGATTGAAGCCTCGTCTTATTAATCTCATTGACCTTTCATTTCTAATAGAAAAATGATTGTTTAATAGATAGATATTTTATCTAACAGTTATATCAGTTTGATTTAACACAATATTTTGCCGATTTGTAAATTCTTTACCCTATAATTAATTTAAATTTAAAATTACTTATAATAGAAAAGAACTCCAAATTTAGCTTTACATCCTATAAGGATAACCTCAAATTTCTGTTTTCTGGTCGTAAAATTAAATAAAGGATAAAGATATTATTTGATTTTGCTCGAATGCATATAAGCCCTACGTTCGTAGACCTCGGGAATTTTTTTTCAGAAAACCTCTCCAGATAATTCAAGTGACGTGTAAGAATTATTTATAATGAAATTGTCAGTGATTTTCAGATGAGGGGATCGTTGTAAGCACTCAATTTAACGCAGAAGTGAGCAATTTAGGTGAATAAAAAAGCTTAAAATCTGTTTTGAATGACGATATTTGCAGGTTCAACGAGGAGTTAATAAAATTTTGAGATCGGGATTGATTGCAGCGGCTTCGATTTTGGCATTTGTCAGGTTGGTATTTTTTTGAGGGTTCTTCTTGGATTGGGTATGGGTAATCATTATTAGGTTTTTGTTTTGGTTTGTTTCAGTTGCCGCGTCGATTCAAATTTATTTTTGGCAAACTTTGTATGACGCTGTAGGTAAGTTTTGACGCAATTTGAAGTAAGCGTGAATCACATTCGTAAGATGTGCAACCGCGGATTGCATTTGAATGTGCAATATTATTTGTAAATCATATGAGTTGCTATCCTTCAACAAATGAATTCTTGGAATCATGTGTTGTCTTATTGTCTTTGGGAATATGGATTGCGCTCTGATGAATGCCCCTATTACCGCCTAGACCACAATATCTTCAATGTGTCCATTGGAATTCTAATGACGGAATAAAATATCGATTTGTGATGGTTATTATTTGTTATAATTGCGAGTTCATCGTTGCTATTTTAACTTCCTTATTGTTTTTAATGAAATGAATATCGTCGTGTTAACTAATTTTTCTAGAAAAGAGGAATACCGAAGTGTCGGGGCCAGGGCATTAGGAATCTGTCATATGTGGCTGCATGATTGTGGTCTCTGTAATTGTTATTTTTATTGGAGTTTTGAAAAAAGATGAAGGTAACAGCCATTTTTTAGGTTACAGCCTGACCAACATGCTTATATGGCTTATAAAATCCAACCTATGGAGTGAAGGTCTCTGTTTTAAAAAAAAAATTTAACTTTGTATTCTGTGTATAAAATCCAAATTCGTTATTTGTAGCCTTTATATTTTGGCTTCATGACCCCTTTGGAGTAAATTAGGCTTTGCCTATCCCACCTCTATCATCCGTATTCGTGAGAAATATATCAGAGGCACGTAATGAGATGTTGTTGAGTAATTTCATTCAAATATAAAATTATGGAGTGTAGTTTAGGATCCAAACATTTTCAGTCTGGTTTTGTTGCTTGGGCTGTTCCTAAAAGCAACGAACAGGATTAGAGCTCAGGCAAGCTTGTAAGATATTAACTAAAATTCAGCTAATCTTGTACGAACTCATGCTTTCACACAGTTGTTTAAGGAATGAATGTGATTTGAAAAAGGCTTTTGGAAAAGCCGTGTGATAAGATCATTCAATTTTTCCAGAAACCTTATTTTAAACACATCGGACTGTGGAAGCATCAAATCTTCAATTGATTTGTAATTTGCCATACATATGGGGCTTCTATTAATGATGACTTCACTCAAAACTCACAAAATGTTACAGAGTTTGAGCCTAGGCAAGCTTGTAGGAGATCAAGTAAAACTAAATTTCGGTGAATCTCATATCAATTAATGCTTACACACAATTGTTGAAGAAATTGATGTGTTTACAAAAAGGCTTTTGGAAATGCTGTGTAGTATTTATAAGATCACTCATTGTCTTCAAAATCCTTTTTTTAGAAACTATGGCCTGTGGAAGCATCAAATCTTTAATTGAATTGTTTTTGCCAGATATACCAGGCTTCTATTAATGATGCCCCTACCCAAAAATCACAAAAAGTATTTATATTTTATTTCAGAAATTGAATGACTCCAGGTACTTTCTAAAAGCTCTATAGCTCAAAATGACAGCTATGATTAAAAAATGGGTATCATACTTGAATAAAGTGCTTGCAAAGAATATCTCTTAGTTTTCAAAACAGAGCCGAGGCTCAAGTATGGACTGATGCTGAATTTGGTGTATTGTGAACATAAATTACAATTTGTCTCATCCTAGAAATATTAACAAATTTATTTTTAGCTTTTAGAAATCAAACAAGCAAAATTAGTAATTTGGTTGGATGTCATAACGAAAATTACACAAGCTTTTTCAACATCTTCTCCCCCTATCCACCTTTGTTGCAGGCCATCAAGATAAGTATTGCAGGAATCAACATATGATAGCCTTCAATCTTTAGGTGCTCATGTTTGTTGATCAAACATGAAGAAGTTGTCTTGGTAGCTAAAAAAATCCAGATATAGGTTTTTGGCCATAGCTTATATTGATATGCTGCAAAAAATTGAGGCTAGGATTTTGTTCAGCCTACAAATTTATTTTGGCTTTGGCTTCTCAAGTTTTCCAATTTTGTTGAGCAGAAAAGGGTTAATGCATTGTGAAAACCAAGATAAAATCACTTTTGCATGTAGATCAATTGAATCTTTTTCCTTGACATTTATTAGAAAAATGCTAGTTACAAGTATATGTTTTAATTGCTTTTGGCTATTCAAAACACCTAATGCGAGGAATTGTAAATAACAATTAATAATTTAATGGCAGAGTAGTCCTTATATTAGCGATTTGAAACAAGTTTTTGCATCCAAGGTGTGACTATTTTACAGCTTATATTGTGATAACCACCAGCCTACCAGGATAAATGTGTGTAAGCTTTCTTTCACCAAAGGAGGTGTTTGCTGCTAGTATTAGGTTTAAGCATAAGTACTTCCCGAATGATGCTTTCAATATCTGTACAAGAAAGTGGAATAAATGGTCAAAAGAATCACAAATTTTTGTTGATGCCTAAAATAGAACATATCGGCGTAAAGAACAAATTGATACTTGAAAAAGTACAGGCAAGCTGTCCACTAAAGCAGTGTAGATGAATAAGCCTTCAAAATTGGAGCATTCTTCTTTGCGATGAATTGGAAATGAAGATGCTTATAGAAGATTAGCTTAAATCAATAATCTACTAACAAGCTTTGCTTAAAAAGTTAAATGAGCTTGGAAAAATGCCACATAAAGCCATTGAACTTGCCTTCAACAGTAAGATAGAAGTTCTATTAAAGAATAATTTAGAAGAAAAATAGGCCTTCTTAACAACTTTGACCATTTACAAGAAAAATAGGCCTTCTTAGCAACTTTTATACTGATAAGTAGGAGATATTTTCCACATCAAGTCAAATTGTGATATTGCTATCAGGCTATTAGGATTCAACTGTGTAGTATTTGAGTCAAACTCATTGACCCATGTTTCATGAATAGGGGTTCACAAGAACCTATCTCTCATGAGAATGAGTGGAACAGTTAGCACTAATTGCATCAAGGTGATGCTCACAGAGGTGAAGCACTGGGGCTTCCCTACTATACTACTTGAATGAAACTTTTATATTACTTGGATCAAGAAATATAGAAAATGAATAAAAGAGACGCAGAAGAGAAATCTTAAACATCATCAGAATATATTGCTCATAAAATTGAAGACCAAGTTAGAATTTTCTTTTTTTGTATGCATTCCAAGGTCATGCATATGTGCTATCTACTGTTTATTGAGGTTCTGGTTACCGCAGAAAAAAAATCATCAAAAGCAGTAGATCTACATGCTGGGAAAATTTCAGCACTCTTGGAGAATTTGATCTTGAATCTTGACACACTTTTAAGGCAACTTCAAATAGCCTTCTGGACACTGAATTCAGAAACAAACCTCTACCTCTACAATTTTCTGATCTAATTGGTGTTGTGAGGTTTTCACATCATCGCCCCAAATTTTGGGGACCCCCATTTTCGGTTTCAACTTGACCTTCTTCCTGTTTTCGATTGTCCGAGCCTTGGTGATTTTTGTGAGATTTTGATAAAGGTTGTCGATGGATTGAATTGCTTGAAACGGAGTTTACTTGCTAAACGATGATTTGATGTTAATCTGAACTTATCTCTAACCCTCAATTTCGATTTTGGGCTAATGATGTCATTTTTGTGCAATTCAATTTCATATTCTTGACATTTTTATTATTGATCTTTGAAAATCCAGGCTTGTCAATTTGGAAGTTGCTTTGAAAACAATTAATTGGGTTATAATTGTTACAATTTCGATCATCAAAAGGATAAATTTGGATAATTCATCAATTGGCATTAAAAATAAAAATTTGGAGATTAAAAGGAATTAAATTCTAAGCCTAGATATATCGATTTTTATTTAAAAAATACAAAATAAAAAAAAAAATATAACCTTGGTTATTTAAAAATCGATTTCAAGCATTTAAATATATATATTTTGGGCTTAGACTTAAATAAAATAAATAAATAAATCATTTGCCATGGAAAATTAAATAAAAATCAATTAATATTGATGATTTTCGAAATATTAATTGGGAGTATTAATTGTTTTTGGTGTATTTTAATTGCCTAATCCTAAGTCGTCCCTTAAAATGCATTAATTAATTGTTTTTTATTGTTTTCAGCAGCTTTGTAGGAGGGTCGGCCCTTAAAATGCCTCCCCAGGCCGCCTATATAGAGGGGGCTCTCCCTCCCTCTCTCCACACTCAAACTCATCCGCAGTCCAAAGGCAGCAGTGAAGGGTGCGAACTGGAGCAGGGAGCAGTCTAAGTGCGGCAAGGAAGGCAGTCTGTTTGAGGCTGAGAATTTAGGCAGCAGGCCCGAGTTAGGGCAGTTTGGAGCAGACCCTTGCTTGGCGAATTAGGACAGCAGGCCGAAAATCAGAAGACAGCGAGCTTGTTTGAAGCAGAAGGCTCCCGAATTCATAGCAAGGCGGCCTGTAGAGGTGCGATATCAGTCAAAGAGGAGGCCAAATTTGGAGTTAGTAGCAGTCCAGAATTTTCAAAGTGAAGACCATGTGAAATTTGTGAAGTGAAAAGTGAATTGGTGAAGTGATATCAGATTTTTTGAGAGATGAAGTTGTATTTGTCTCGAGGGTTTGAAGTCCAAATTTGTTAGGGGTGATTTGATTAGGAGCAAGGTGTTTTGGCTTGGATAATTCCTAAGAGATCTCAGATTGGGATTGAGAAGTTAAGAGTGTAGTTTTGTCTTTTAATCTATTTTCCTTAGTTGTTTTGTCTTTTGGTCACGCGACTGTTTGGGTGGCGGAGACAAGTTTTGTTGAGAGATTGTAAGATTGGCTCATTAAGCAGATTTCTCGATTGTCGTGATTGGATTTTTCCCTTTTCTTGCTTGCTATGAATCACTCCATAGCGGATGCTAGTACAAGCAAGAATTCAATGGGGACTAATACCAAAATAGCTGACAAGGAAGATATGATGCCCAAGATCATCTTCTTCTCGAAACTTAAACGAGTCCGAGACACTAACATCGGTACCATTGACATGATGCAATTGAGGGATAGGTTGAAGGAAGGCCAATCCCCTATGGCGAAGAAGATATACAAGTCTGGAATTGTGCAGGCTGCCACCTTCCCTCCTACCTTGCCTTGTCCAAAATTGATCATGGAGTGTGCTTCTCGATTTGATATTGCATCCAAGTCTATCGTCTTTGATGAGGGTAAGAGAATGTTGGCTAACATTGGGAATCAAGTGATTGAGGAGGCATTCGGTATACCCCAGCAGAAAGGAATGATAGTAGTTTTGATGGATCAAGCAAGCAGGTTCTTTCAGGATAGTCAAGATACCTACTTTGCTTTACTCAAGCAAAATTGGTTACATGAAGGAAAGAAGGGAGTTACCAAGGCGTCAAAGCTCACCAAGTCAGATTTTAAGTCAGAATATGGAGATCTCGTTGTTCTTCTTAACCGAATCATGGGCTCTGCCCAGGGTGTGCATTTTGAGACTTGGATGTACTATTTCATCGAAGGCATTGATAATGGAAAGAAAAGGTTTGATTGGGCAAAAATCATAAGTGAAAATTTGGAGTTGCAGCTCAGGACGGTGCAAATTCAGAAGCGATTCCACATGGGGTCCTACCTCTTTTATTTGATTGCAAGATTATATGAGCATCCTGGACTTAAGGCTAGAGGGATAGTTGGCAATGGACCCGGACAATATTTGGTGCATGAGTGCTACCCACAGCTTCATTTGCACAACACCAAGGATTACAAGATATTTTATAATGCCTTCGCCATGAGGATGGTAAGGATACTGCAAGGGACACTTGCCAGGAGGCTCTCACCAGAAGCAGAAGCAAAAGTCAAGAAGTTTGGGAGTTGGTTCATCCAGTTTCCTCAATTCACTTATATTCGAGTGGCTGGGTGTACAACTTGTCCCAAGAGGCTTCCAAGGTACCCGCCCGACAAGATAGTTTTGTTGGAGTTGGCTAGACAACTTGAGCAGTATGATAAAATGATGAAACAGAGAGGTGAGACAGGAGTTACCTTCTCACTCATGATAGGCAATGAGAGTTGTCCCAATTCTACCGCCTTTGCAGCTGCATGAGAGGAATTAGAACAATATCACCTGGCTTGGTATAAAGCAAGACAAGGATTCGATCCTCATAGTCTAATCAAGGTGGCTCGAGGAGAAACATTCAGGCATATCCCTACTTTGGAGGATTTTTGGGCCAATGCACAGGATGACTTTCATGTGAGGAAGCTAGCTTTCTTGAGGTTATCAGTGGACATGATGAGGGCATGCAAATGGAAGAATTTCAATATTCCGGATGAGTTGGAAGAGGATGAAGAGGTGCTAAGAGAAGATTATAATACAATAGAAGGAGCAGAGTTGGATTCGGTTAATTGGAATGATCATCAGGATCCATCTTTAGAGGCAATTAACAGAACAGTTGAGCTACATACTGAGTGGTGGTATAACAAGAAGCTTAGGCAATTGCAGAGTCGGAAGGTACGCCTTACCTATGAGAAGATGAAGCAATAGGAAGAGACTCCTACAAGGTCAGTTGGACCTCAAGGTGGTAATAGTGGTCAGAAACAGCAGCAAGCAGTTAAGAATAAGAGAAGGAGTTTGGAGGTTGAAAAGAATAAGAAACATCCTGAGCCTCAAACAAAGAAACAGAGTACAGTGCGATCAAGAGAGAGTGTAGCTGGGGCTCGAGGCCAAGAGGTTGATACAGGAAATCAAGGGGCGGCAGTAGAGGTGAGCTCTAGCTCAGAGTCAAGTGGTTATAGTTACAGTACTGAGTACTCTCCTCTTTCAGAGAATCAAGTTAATGAAGATATGGCAGCCACTAGTGAAGAGGGAGATAGGCCTATTGATATTGAGGCTCCATCAGATGAAGATGGCAACCGGGTGCCCGAGGCCGTTGGTGAAGGTTTGTTACCTGAACCAAATCCAGATGTGGGGAGGTGCATTGCACCACGTTGGTTGAGACAGATGCTGATGCCAAGGGGCGAGGTTATGGCCATCTGGACAATTGAGGATATTCAAGGGTTAGCAGAAAAGGAAGGTGATGTCGGACAGAGACCGATGGCAGGAACAGTGGCAAGGGTAATCAGAGATGGCAATGATGGTCACCGAAGGGATCAAATTGCAGTTCCAAAGGTTAACAAGACAATGGGTGAAATTGTGGCCCAGGACTATGAGATAGTGGAACACAACATGGGTAGAGTCATGGATGATATGGAGTGTGTGGAGGTTCAGGAAGGCATTGCTTCGATAAGGGAGAGGTTGAGAATAGCAAATGAAAGAAATGCACAATTGGAGTTTGAGAACAAGTATTGGAGAGACAGTCAGCCTATCTAGCAGGTGCATCTGACAGCTCTTCCACAGTGCAGTGGGAACAATCAAGAAGTAATATCAGTTCAAGAACAAGGAACTAGAAATTGGATCAGTCGTACAATTCAAGAGGGGCGAAGGTTCATGCCTGCCTTTATCTCTACTTTCAGGTCATTGGTGTCTCTCAGAGACAAATTCAGAGCATTTGAAGGAATGTGGAAGGATTTCCTTCCAATTCGTGACTTGGCCATTCCTCGATTACATGCAGCTTTGGAGCTATCAGAGGGATCCTTGGTGAAGGCCAAGTTGATTAACGAAGGAGGAAAGAGTATTATGGAGTCTTGGTATGTTATCATGACTAACAGATTGAGGTTACTTGAGGAAATACAGGATGAAATTGCACAACACAGTCCAAGCATCGACACTCTCATTTCAAGCATGTTGAGCGATGCGGGGATTGCACTTGATTTTGAGGACATCAAAGAAGAGGATTGTAATGAGACAGAATTTGGATCAAGATTGGATGAGTTGGGGAAGGTTGTCATTAGAGAAAAACAGTTGGACCTCCTTGCCTCTCTCAAGGCCTTGATCGAGTTTGCAAAGGATGATGAAGAAGAGAATAAGAAGACACTACAAGCAGCAGAGAACATGATGAGCACAACTGAGCACAGGATGAGGCATACACCTTGCCCTCCCATGGAGGAAATCAACAACATGTTAGCTAAGTTCATTGCTTATGCTAAAAAGATGAAAGAAAAGAATAGAATTGTATTAGAAGATCATTTGATGTAAGCCCAAGTGGCAAATTTTCCTTTCTCTTTGGGTAGGATAGGTGTCTGATTCTGATTGGCTACCATTTTGGTGCCTTCTTATTGGTTACCACTTTTCTTTTTTTTCATTGGTCCATTGATGAGGTGGTGTCTTCTCATTGGTTGGTGAGGTGGTAACCCTAATTAGGGTTTTTGGGATTAAATCTTGGCCCTTGATTTTGCCTCTTAATCTTGGCCATTCATTGTAATTTTGAGCCTCTATATAAGGCCAAGTACTCTCATTTGTAAAGGGTTGAAGAAAATTGTTGCTAATATAATACCAAAATTGCTTCTCTTATCATTGTTGTGTTTTGCATGGTGATTAAGAACCCTTGGTGTTATTGCATGGTTTCTACTTCCAATAGTTAAAGTTAGATTTCATTGAGTTGTTAAAGTAGATTTCATTTTCAAGCAAGTGTTAGAATAAGAGTAGTGATAGATGGTTAATTGCATGGTGATATTGGTAGATGTTTGATAGGGATCCTGTACTAGGCCACTAGCATCTTGGCAGTTTGTCAAGGAGCCTTGTGTGGTACTCTAGTCTCCATTCCTTAGAATCATCGCACCTGTGGAGGTAATGCCGCTGGCACGTCTTCATTAGGTCGATCCCTGTCCATTTGCCAATCTTTCCATTCTTAGGAGTAGAAGTAATCAATAACTTAGTAGTTGAAGTTGAGAATTAGAAGTTGGAAAGTGACGTTTGAGAGATCATTTGAAAAGGTTAAAAAAAGAAGAAGCTAGAAGTCTTATCATCATCATAGTAAGAGTAGAGACATTTCCAAGTGAACAACATAAGCCCGCCGACGTGATTAACCAGCAAATCACATTAATATAACTGAGTTAGTATCCACAGGTGTAAGGAACCTTGGAGTATTCTTATATACTTTTCAAGAGAGGGTTGAGTGTTTGGTACGCCGTATCAAGTATTTCAATTGCTATATGTTATGTAGTGGTACAAAACTGACATCAACAATTGGTTTATGTTTTCATGGCAACATGAAAACTTTCTTTTTCTGGACATGCTTCCTAATAACCTGGAAAATGGCATAAGGAGGTAGATTCTGATAAAGCTACACAAGGATAAAATTCTTGAAGTCACCATATCTGTTATCTATTGAAATTTGAAGATATGGAGATATATGAGGATAATCAAATGCATTGTTGCTGCTATTTCAATGATATAAGAACTATCTAAAATGAAAACAATATTGTTGGTTGGAGGGGTAATTGCTACTTTTAGAGGGCCTTTGGTTGCAGCTTCCCATCACAGGACAAGTTTAAAGGCTTTGATGCAAAGTGGTATAGACTAAGCGTAAAGAACCAAAAGAATAAGCAGGAATAATGAAGCACAAAACGCAACTAGAGAATTTAATAATTTATTTAATGATAAATGATGAGTATTAGAATTAGATGTGGTGATACAAACAATAATTTTATTTAATGGATCCGCCAGATCAATTAATCAAATTCCTATGTTACCTATAGAATGTGATGTTAAACAATTTTTGTAATTAGAAGTGTCCCTGGCAACTTATATAGACACAAACTATTTTAATTATTGTCATTATTTTTTTTTGATCTACAAAAGGGTTTGTGGTACAACTTGATTAGATTTGAACCGGAGTTGATGTGTAGCACCAGGATCATTGACCTAACACTACGCCTCACGACTTGCCTTCACTCCAACTCGGCTACACACTCACCCTTAAAAGGGTTTGTGGTGAACTTGATGAGATTTGAACCGGAGTTGATGCGTAGCACCGACATCATTGACCTAACACTACGCCTCATGACTCGCCTTCACACTAACTCAGCTACACTGTAGTATCCCAAACCAATCTCAGCTGAGAATTTTTTGACTAGTTCAGGATTTAGGAGTTTGTTGTAGTTTACTGGTTTAGGCTTATTTAATATCACAATGAACATGCAACTTTCTCAATGTGTACTAGTGCCGAGTTTGATTTCTCATAAACTTTTCATAACAAGATTATCGCTGTCGGCTGTATATTAGATTGTTTGAAACATGTAATCTTCTAGTAGCTCATTCAACATATATATTTTCAATCACACAACAATTAATTCCAAACAATATAAGAGTATTCAACAATGAGGATGAAGAATCTAGTGTATATTTATTTCACTGTTTCGAAAGTCAAAACAACTACAGATAAATGCTAGAATGACCAACCGGAAATACACCAGTCGCTGGAGCGGTAGTGTGGGGAGTCTCCTATTACTGAGAATCGACCACTGGTTGCAGCTACCCAAAAACTAGTTGCGTATAGACTTGCGCGTGTTGGCTCCCACTATCCACAGCCGCTATGCCTAGACAAATCTCTGTCATCAGCCAACCGGCCGAGAGAGTAGTGTTCTTCTTAACTCACCGCACTGGCCAAGATTTTTGATTGTGTGACTGGTCGCGTATAACAGGGAGAGTCTTCCACCTGATCTAACGAGCTACAGACTCAGTCATGTATTGATATGGCAGTAATATAGTCACAACCCGATATTAATGTGCATTCTTCAACCGCTACCATTCGCTGTTGTTTACGGACTATGTGTTCACCCAACCGTGAGCACCCAATGAGTTTACGCTGCTGTGGAACTGTGTTATTCCCGAGCCTAGGATGCTTGCCGTTACCAGTCGTGCGTGCCAAGAGCATCACGCACTGTCAGTATAAGATACGAGCTGTGGGTCTCCCAAAGTCTTCAAGAACAGTGCTCAGGTGAGGATGGTTACGCCACCATACGGGTACCTGCTTGTTTGTATGAATAGATATGCGTCCAGATTTGATGCTACTTCAAGTGTGATTCAGAAATCCGATGTTAACCACATTATTCATTAATCCTTACGCCTCCCTGTTGTTGTTACACAGTACTAGATTCAAACTGAAGGTACACATGTATTTGCTCTTTAAACTGAAATAATGCTGGATAGGTAGTACTTCTCCTTACCAATATATTGAATTCCAAGTGTGAAATCTGTGTGATTCCACCATTAATGAGGTGCTGGGGCTACGTCCAACCTCTCATGGTTTCCGAAGGGTTTGCGTCCTTGGAAATAAACAAGTGACATGAGCAACCAGATTTTATCTTTCTTTTGTTTTTAATATTCCATGGTGCTTTTCCCAAGGCATACCTTTTTCTTTTATAACTTCGGAGTGAGGGAAAGCACAGAAAACTAAGCCATGTGGGATAAAAGAGCTCACTTAAGTCACTTAAAGTCACTTTTATAAAATAAAGTAACTTTAAGTCATAAAGTGACTTTATAATATCATTTGATAAAATAAAGTGATTTAACTTTAGAAAAAGAGCCCAAAATGTAAATATTTGCCCATTGAAGCTTGTGACTGGCTGGCATCCTCTGACATAAGCCTTTAGCCTATCCGGATGGGAAGATAGATTAATCAAGCGCCATAATGGCCTACTACGAAGAAGGGGACATTACAGTCCTCCCTTCCCGGGATTGCTTGTCCTCAAGCAATCTCAATGCAGGATGTTGTAGAATAGACTCAGCCTCCCATGTGGTATCTTCGATTGGTAAGTCCTTCCATTGAATCAAGTACTCTCGGATAGCCCTGTTCCGCAGTTTCCTTTCTCTAATCTCCATCAGCTCAACCGGAACCAAGACCAATTTACCTTCTTCGTCAAGAGGGGTAATCCATCTGAAGGGACTATTTGCTGCCCAATCACCTTCTTGAGGCAAGATATGTGAAAAACATTATGGATCCTGTTGTCTGCTGGTAGGTTGAGCTCGTAAGCTACCTCGTCAACTCTCCTAGAAATGCGATAGGGACCATAAAACCGTGGCTTGAGCTTCTCTGACCCACTCTTCTTCAACGAACTCTGTTTGTATGGCTGAAGACGAAGGTAAACCATATCCCCTACCTCAAAGCTCCACTCTGCCCTGTGTCGATCAGCATACATCTTTTGCTGATTCTGTGCCCTCTGAATGTTCTCCTTGAGAGACCTAAGAATATCCTGGTAATCTTGTAACCAGTCTCTCGCAACTGGGGCCCTGCTGTCCTGTAGAGCCAAGTCTATAAAAGAATGTGGCTCGCTGCCATAGAGAGCCCGAAATGGCGACATGCCAATAGTCATTTGATAGGTGGAGTTGTAGCAAAACTCCCCCAAATATAACCATTGAACCCATGCTCTCTACTGTCCTACTACATAGTTCTGGAGATAGCCTTCCACCCATTTGTTCACAATCTTTGTCTAGCCATCTGTCTGTGGGTGGTAACTGGTACTAGGAGTCAACTCGGTACCTACCAATCTGAACAACTCCTACTAGAAGGTGCTGAGGAACTTATTGTCTCTGTCGCTCACAATGGTCTTGGGGAGACCATGCAGCCTAAAGATCTCTCGAAAGAATAGCTCAGCTACTTGTGAAGCTGACCAATCTGCTGCGATAGCAAAGAAGTGAGCGAACTTGGTGAGTCTGTCAACCACCACAAATATACCGTCCTTACCTTGCACTCTTGACAAACCAATAATGAAGTCCATCGAAATACCCTCCCACTTCTGAGCTGGAATGGGAAGGGGCTGCAATAACCCGGTCGGATGCTCGTGCTCGGACTTATTCTGGTGACAAGTTTGGCACTCTTTGACATGCTGAAGGACATCGTCCTTGAGGCCCTTCCATGAGAACCTCTCTCTGACCTGCTTGTAAGTTTTGAAAAACCCCAGATGTCCTGCCGTGGGCGCATCATGAACAACCCTCATTATCTTAGCCTTAAGCGTAGAGCCTGGCACTAGGTAGATCCTCTCCTTATAGAAAATAATGTCATCAACTACCTTGTACCTACTATCCGGAAGCTGAGCATCCAAAATCTGACAAGCTTGAGTATTCTTAGAATACTCAACCAACAAAAGAGATTTCCAATCAGCAGAGATCTCTGATAAAATACAAGCCGCTATTGGGGGCCTCTTGGAAAGTGCGTTAGCCACAATGTTATTTTTCTCCTTGACATACTCAATGTCAAAATCGTACGCCTGAATCTTACTGACCCACTTTTGCTGCCTTTCATTCAACTCTTTTTGTTCTAGGAAGTAGCGTAAGCTATTGTGATCTGTCTTGATTGTAAACTTGCCACCCACTAGATACTGTCTGAATTTAGCCAAAGCGTGCATAATGGCAATCATCTCCTTGTCGTAAGTGGAGTACAATCTCTCACTGTCCTTAAGTTTCCTGCTCTCGAATGCTATGGGATGTCTATCTTGCATCAAAACTGCACCAATCCCATTCCTTGAAGCATCGTACTCTAGAACAAAAGAGCAAGAGAAGTTCGGAAGAGCTAGAACCGGACAAGTACTCATGACGGTCTTGAGTCTATCAAAGACCACCTCTGCCTCATCTGTCCACCTGAAAGCCCCTTTTTGAGTAAGATCGGTGAGGGGAGCTGTTGTCTGAGAGAATCCCTTAATGAACGTCTTGTAGTAAGAACATAATCCAAGGGACCCTCTCAAGTCCGACACATTCCTCGGTGGTGGCCAATTCCGAATTGCTTGGATTTTCTCTTGGTGTACCTTAACTCCATCGGCCCCTATCACATGCCCCAGGTAGAGAATCTCAATCAACCCAAACTCGCACTTGGATTCTTTCGCAAATAGAGATTGACTGTCCATGATGCTAAGAATCTCATCCAAGTGTCGTAAGTGATCTGCCCATGTCTTGTTGAAGACCAAAATGTCATCGAAGAATACCAAGACGCTCTTGCGCAACTGCATTTTGAATATGTGATTCATGCAAGATTGGAATGTAGCAGGTGCATTAGTGAGCCCAAATGGCATCACTAGAAACTCATAGTGCCCGTAGTGACATTTGAAAGTTGTCTTATGAACATCCTCCTCTTGGACACGTATCTGATGGTACCTCGATCGAAGATCTATCTTCGAAAAATAAACTGCCCCATGCAACTGATCTAACAACTCATCAATCCAGGGAATGAGATACCTATTCTTGATGGTCCTCTTATTCAGTGCACAGTAGTCAATACACGTGTGAAGAGTGACAGCCTTCTTCACCAAAACTACTGAAGAAGCGAAGGGGCTGGAACTGGGTTTGATGTGCCCCATATCTAAAAGATCCTTAATCGTCCTCTCAATTTCTTCCTTATAGTGCCTGGGATGACAATAAGGGGTAGTGATTACGGGCTTGACGCCCTCCTCCAACTCAATGATATGCTCAAAGCCCCTGTCTGGAGGTATACTTGGAGGGTTGTCCTCAAAAACCCGCTTGTGCTTATCAAGCACATCTTGTATATCTGAGTGAACCTGCTAGCCTGAATCCGGTGTGGGTCTAGAGGATATGAAAAACTGGGCTGCCCACTCCATATTGCTGTCTCTAATGATGGCCTCCATCCCGTGAGCTGAAACCAGTCGTGATCCACCATTTGACATGGCCTTAAGCACAATCAACTGATCTCCCTGCATAAACTCTAACTGTTTCAGCTGATGATCAATAGTGTATCTCCCTAGGGTTTGTAGCCATTGCATGCCCAAAATGGCGTCAAGACTATCCAAGTCAATGACGTAGAAGTCAACCTCTAGGAGATAATCCCCAAAGTGGATCGGAAGTCCTGAAATCTTCCCTGTACAACTCAACAAATCTCCCCCAGCCACCTTTACCTCAAACTCCGAAATGCTATCTATTTGGAGTCCTCCCCTGGAAACCATACTGGCGCTGATAAAATTATGAGTAGCACCTGTGTTTAGGAGACAAATGCTCTGCTGTCCTCTAACCACTCCCTTGAGACGAAAAGAGTGACATGTGGGGATACCTGAGAGAGATGCTAGAGTAATAGGAGGTTGCTCATGGGAAACCTCCCTCTTCTTCCCCTCTGCTGAATACTCTTCCCGAGCCTCCTCATCGCTGTCCTCAACATCGCTGCCTTTCTGCTGCTCACATTCCCCATCGGAAACCACCTCAATGTAATGTATCTTGCCTTTTCCAAGGCACCTGTGATCTGGAGTCCAAGGCTCTCTACATGTGAAACACAATTTCTTTCTTCTCAACTCATTCCTTGTCTCACAGTCTAGTCTAGGGGGTGTGCTCTTATTCTGATTTTTATTCTTTTGAAACGAAGAGGATCATTTGAAAGTTTTCTTTGGTGGTTGCAGAATGGAAGATGGCAAATCCAAGTCACGTGCTAACTTACTAGCGTCATCCAATGTGCTCGGCTTGAGGACTCTAACCAATCCTCTGAACCTATCCTGTAGGCCCTCAATAAACAACATTACCTTCCTCCTCTCGGACATATCAGGGACCATGATGGAAATCCTCTGAAAATCATCAATGTAGTGGTCCAAAGACCCACTCTGTCTTAGCTGGGCTAACTCTCTGTAGTAAACCTCAATGTCCTTCCTGCCAAAACGGGTAAACAATTTAGTGCTGAAGATCTCATAAGATGTAATCAGCCCATGATTTTGGGTGACAAGGCCATGATGGCACCAGTCATATGTTGCACCCTCTAAATGCATGGTTGCAAACTTAATAGCTTCCGTTTTTGACATGGGTTTAAGGGTTAGGAAGGTGTCTAGCTTGTGAATCCAAGCTCTCACGGATGTCTTACCGTTGCCATCAAATGTAGGAAGGGCCAATTTATTCATTGCGTATTTTAAATCCCTGACTTGACCCTTGGGTCTCCTGTCCTACTGTGCCCTGCCAAATTCCCTCCTTTGTGCCATATACTGAACAAAGGTCAAGTCAGCCTTGACTCTATTAGGTAGCATATGCCACTCATCGTGCATGGCTAAAACATTGTCGGGAAGAGCGACTGCTGCCTCAGGTTGTGCTACCTCTTCCTCTGCATTATTTTCTGTGAAGGTAGGCAAAAGGGGCCTATTTGAAGTACGAGTGCTTGCTCTAGCTGCTCTAGGTGACCTTGCTATACTGCCTCCACCACTGTGATGGCTCTGGGGCCTCCTAGACGCTACTTTCAACTGCTGAATAACCCCTGTAAGCTGATGTAACACATCAACAATGTGATCCTGTCCCTCACGAATGGCCCTCAAAGTTTCCCTGGCCTCTCTATCCGCTTCCTTTGCCATGCTTGTACCTCGAGTGCCCTGTTCAAACACAATCTCTTCATCTACCTCGGTATGATTGTCCTCTAGATCAACCTGTACTGAAGACTCTGGCTGTCCTTGTTCAACTCTGTTATGTCTAAAATTATACTTCTTGTACCTGCTATGCATGCCTACACAACATTGCTATAAACTGAAAATAAGCCCACTAGGCTAGCAAAACCACTAGCTCTGATACCACTGTAGTATCCCAAACCAATCTCAGCTGAGAATTTTTTGACTAGTTCAGGATGTAGGAGTTTGTTGTAGTTTACTGGTTCAGGCTTATTTAATATCACAATGAACATGCAACTTCTTTCTCAATGTGTACTAGTACCGAGTTTGATTTCTCATAATCTTTTCATATCAAGATTATCGCTGTCGGCTCTTTATTAGATTGTTTGAAACATGTAATCTTCAATTAGCTCATTCAACATATATGTTTTCAATCACACAACAATTAATTCCAAACAATAAACGAGTATTCAACAATGAGGATGAAGAATCTAGTGTATATTTATTTCACTGTTTTGAAAGCCAAAACAATTGCAGATAAATGCTAGAATGACCAACCGAAAATACACCAGTCGCTGGAGCGGCAGTGTGGGGAGTCTCCTATTACTGAGAATCGACCACTGGTTGCAGCTACCCAGAAACGAGTTGCGTATAGACTTGCACGTGCTGGCTCCCACTATCCATAGCCGCTACGCCCAGACAAATCTTTGTCGTCAGCCAACCGACCGAGAGAGTAGTGTTCTTCTTAACTCACCCGCACTGGCCAAGATTTTTGATTGCGTGACTGGTTGCGTATAACAGGGAGAGTCTTCCACCTGCTCTAATGAGCTAGGGACTCAGTCATGTATTGATACGGCAGTAATATAGTCACAGCCCGATACTAATGTGCATTCTTCAACCGCTACCATTCGCTGTTGTTTACGGACTGTGTGTTCACCCAACCGTGAGCACCCAAATGAGTTTACGCTGCTATGGAACTGTGTTATTCCCGAGCCTAGGATGCTTGCTGTTACCAGTCGTGCGTGCCAAGAGCATCACACACTGTCAGTATAAGATACGGGCTGTGGGTCTCCCAAAGTCTCCAAGAACAGTGCTAGGGTGAGGATGGTTACGCCACCATACGGGTACCTGCCTGTTTGTATGAATAGATATGCGTCCAGATTCGATGCTACTTAAAGTGTGATTCAGAAATCCAATGTTAACCTCGTTATTCATTAATCCTTATGCCTCCCTGCTGTTGTTACACAGTACTAGATTCAAACTGAAGGTACACATGTATTTGCTCTTTAAACTGAAATAATGCTGGATAGGTAGTACTTCTCCTTACCAATATATTGAACTCCCAAGTGTGAAATCTGTGTGATTCCACCATTAATGAGGTGCTGGGGCTATGTCCATCTCTCACGATTTCCGAAGGGTTTGCGTCCTTGGAAATAAACCAGTGACGTGAGCAACCAGATTTTATCTTTCTTTTGTTTTTAATATTCCATGGTGCTTTTCCCAAGGCGTACCTTTTTCTTTTATAACCTCGAAGTGAGCGAAAGCATGGAAAACTAAGCCATGTGGGATAAAAGAGCTCACTTAAGTCACTTTTATAAAATAAAGTAACTTTAAGTCATAAAGTGACTTTATAATATCACTTTATAAAATAAAGTGATTTAACTTTAGAAAAAGAGCCCAAAATGTAAATATTCGCCCATTGAAGCCTGTGATTGGTTGGCATCCTCTGACAGAAGCCATTAGCCTATCCGGATGGGAAGATAGACTAATCAGGCGCCGTAATGGCCTACTACGGAGAAGGGGACTTTACATACACACTCGCCCTTTAATTATTGTCATTATTAGTTGTATATGACTAATTACCTAAATATCGAGTACTATTCTATCTTGATTTTTCAACATATTAAACTGGGCTAATTGCTGAACAGTTTTATGATTTCACTTTAATCTCTGTCCACTACGGTTAGTTATGATTTTCCAAACAATTGTACTATTTTGATATTAATCTTTTTCTTGGATATGTTTATTGTCTGTAATAGTTTTTCTTTGGTTTGATAATCAGAACATTTTTTGGTTTGGGGCTGTATTAGATAATATCTTTCATAATATCTTTATTATTAATTATTTAATGGTCAATATTGTAACTTATGTAAATGTTAGATAGTCTCTAATTTAAACATTGTCTTTGTACTCCTGTAAATGATCATTCATTCAATTATTTACCAAAACATGGTATCAGAGTTAAAATATGAAATTTTGTTTTTCTAAGATATTTCAAATGAAAATTTTATTAGTTTTTGAAAAACAAATTCATTTTTTTCTGGGCACATAGTTTTTTCTCTATTGGAAAATTGTGAGCAGGGTTTTTTGAGTTGCTTCTTTGCCTGCAATTTGTGGTTCTTGGTTGCATTTTTTCGTTGTTTTCGCATGATTTCTGCTGAAGAATATGCAACTCGAAGGCTCTGTCTCTGCTTGACGGCTCGTCTTTTCATACAACCTTTTCTGGGTTGTTTATCTGCAAAATGACGACCTGTGTTCGTGCTTCATCCTCAGCTCACACATTTTTCCGCGACCTTTGACCTCTGCAAACACTATTTTCCTGCTCAAGCGTCGCCATTTTTTGGCTTCTAGACACCATTCTGTGGCCTCTTTGTGGTTTTTGGCCCGTTTTTCCGAGTTTTGAGTTTGTTTTTTGTTGCAGGAAAACAGCATTTGCAGAGGTCGCAGGTTGTGAAAAAACACGTGAGCTGAGGATGAAGCACGAATATGGGCTGTCGTTTTGCAGATAAACAACCCAGAAAGGGTCATATGGAAAGACGAGCTGTCGAGCAGAGAAAGAGCCTTTGAGTTGCAGATTTTTCAGCAGGCGTCACGTAAAAACAACGAAAAGATGCAACCAAGAACTGCGAATTGCAGGCAAAGAAGCAACTCGAAAAACCCTGCTCACAATTTTCCAATAGAGAAAAAACTGTGCGCCCAGATAAAAAATGAATTCGTTTTTCAAAAACCAATAAAAATTTCATTCGAAATTTCTTAGAAAAACAAAATTTTGTATTTTAGCTCTGATACCATGTTTTAGTAAATAATTGAATGAATTAAATGAATGATCAAATGATTATTTATAGTTGTACAAAGACGATGTTCTATAAAGAAGCAATCGTAAATTAGAAACTATTTAATATTTACATAAGTTACAATATTGACCATTAAATAATAAATAATAAAGATATTATTCTAGTAGGGGCAACTTCTGAATTAATTTCTCTGAGTTCTTCGTAAGGTTCACAATACATATCACATCACTGTAGTTTAGTATGAGCTTGAATTTTGTGGCTATGAAAATGCATATTTGTAGAGGCAAGCCTTATTTTATTTTCCTTATTCTTAAAAATATTTTCAGAGACTTATATTGGGGGATGTTTATTGGATCAGTCTTAAGTTTGGATATTGGGGTTAATGCTACCAGATCATGGGGCCTTTAGGTTGAAAACTAATGAAATTTCAAGGGAAACAATTTGGTTTGTAGAATGGAAACAACATATTTGGTTTGATATATGTTGCATTGGAATTGTGAGGTTCATTTTTGATTCGTATTGTTTAATGGAATGGGGTTTGTTGTCCCTTTTATTCTGAGCAAAATAGTATTAAACCATACTTCAGAACACCAGAAAATTACTTTTGTGGACTGCATGTGGCTGCTTGTCTCCAAAATTCTATGCCAAGACTACAGTTGTCCTTGGAACATTTAATTCTTCATTAGACTGATATAAAATTGTAAACGTACCTATTCTTCACAGTTATGTATTCTGAAGCCTGAAATCTTGTTAATATCCTTGAATTGTAAGTTGAACCTCTTTTACCTCTTTAGAATATGAATAGCTTCTAAACTTTAAGGTCAATTGTGCAGGTTTTTTGCAGTGTAAGCGAGGAGCTCTACTTCGAGCTGTAAAAATGAGTTCTGTATGCCCCTTTGCAAGAAAAGCTAACAAAAATGCAGAAAGCTTGGTAGAAAAGGTCCAGCAAGAAAAGACCGAAGATGAAAACAATTCTTCTGACCAGGCTAGGAGAGAGAAAGATGATAATTCAAACAAAGGAGAAGCTCCAAAGTGTCCATATGGATATGATTCCCACTCATTTAAAATAGGACCATTTAGCTGTGTAATTTGTCGAGCATTGCTATATGAAAGCAGCAAATGTGTTCCATGTGGCCATAAATTTTGCAAGTAAGCTTTAGTCTGGATAGTAAGATGAAAGACAAACTAAATAATAAGTGAAAGCTGCCAGTGTTCTTATTATGGTTGTTTGGCTGGTAATTTTTAATATAGATCTTCTGCTTTGTTGCCATTAGCTATTCCAAGATTTCATCCAAATATTAGTGATTGACATTCTTCATTTTGTCTCCAGAGTATGCATTTTGCGCTTTGATGATTGCCCTTTATGTGGAGCAGACATCAATAAAGTTGAGCCTGATCCTGATCTTCAAGCACTTGTTGATCAGTTCATTGAAGGTCATGCTAGAATCAAGAGAACAGTATCTCATTTGGATGATACAAAGGAAAAAGAAGATAACGAACAATCTAAAACCGTTGTCTATGAGGACGTTTCTTTGGAAAGGGGCAGCTTCCTTGTGCAACAAGCGATGAAAGTAAGTTTGAAAATAGATATTTTTGGAAATTCAAAATTGATACCTACTGTGTAGATATATCATCATTATAGGGCTTACCCAAAAGGATATATACAAGTTCTTCTACAGTGTATACTCTAGGTGTGTTTGTGGCTGTTATTTATCTATGATAATGCATTCCTTGTAAAAACATTCATATAACATTTGAATTAAAAGAATAAACCAATGACTTATTGACATCTGTGACTCAAAGACTTTTAGTTCGCCCAATTTCTGATAAATATGGTTTCTTCAATTTGTTCCATAATTTTGATAAATATGGTTACTCCAATTTGTTGTGAATTTCATTTGCAGGCATTTCAGGCCCAGAACTTGGAGAGTGCCAAGTCTAGGCTAACTATATGTGCAGAGGATATTCATGAGCAGCTGAGAAGGACTGAAAGTACTCGAGAGTTATGTTCACAACTAGGGGCTGTTCTTGGCATGCTTGGGGATTGTTGGTCTCTCTCTCTCTCTCTCTCTCTCTCTCAGATGTGCCATACATGCTTGCAGTTGTTAACAAGAGACAAGCATGGAAATGTTTCAAGAGGGAAAGTTAATCCTTAGCCGTCTATTGCTCATTCGAAAAACCTTTCAACTAAGGAACTGTTACTTAGTGACAAATGACAACAAAGGAAATGCCTAGCCTCGTGAGTCCCTTCAAAGAGGCTAGGCATCTCCTTTATTGGAAATTCAAATAAGATAACACCATTTAGATGCTTCTCATTTGCTGTAGATTGAATATGTAATTCAAAAGTATAGTTTTATATTAGGTTAGACTCTTGGACTTGCTATTGTTATAATTACAATTTAGGACACATGCCTTTGTTTGTCCTGCACTGATTTCAGTGAGGAGATACATTTGCATATTATCTATGAACTAGAAGATACCAAAACAGATGTTTTTGTTTGTATCTTTAGGAAATTTGCTATGCCTCTCTCCATCTTTAGAGCTCTGGGCTGTTGATGTATTCCACGTACTTGCTATTTACTTGCAACTTGAATCTTCCACATTAATTTGGTTTTTTCTCAAGAAATTACTCAATTTAGTTTAGTATATTAATTGCTATTCAAATTGTGCAGTCGAGCCATGGGAGATGTTGGTGGGGCGATCAAATATTACAGCGAAAGTGTTGAGTTTCTTTCCAAATTATCTGTTGATGATCCAGAGGTTTATCTCTTCCACACATGCCTTCTCTTTTGTTCCATTTGACTTTTACCTCTTCTTGAGTTTCATTTCTCTTTTAGTAGCTGCAGGGACTATTATGGAACAAACATAACAGAAAGTGTAATCTTGTTAATAAAAGTGAATCATGTATTAACAGAGCATTTTTATTCATAGTTGAATAGACACTTCTTGTTGAACATGTACAGGGTAATTTGCCACGTGTTCTAAAATATCTCTCTTTTATGAGTGTACATGGCAAGTTACATTTTTCTGTGTCACATATACACACACATGCACATGCTTAACATATATAGACTGGTTAACAAAGTTGAAATATCCCTCTCAGGATTTGAGTAAATTTTCAAACCTTTAACCTCTCAGAATGCTATCAAACAGTTTGCATATGTTTCTTGGGAGATACTATGCATAATACAATTTGTCCCAAAGATATACTTAGAAGCAATGAACTGCAAATAACTTTATTGGACAGAATACAACAGAACACAAGTACAGAACAATTATTTCTGATAAAAAGACAATTGACAATATTTAGGAACCTGGTTGTTACTACAGCCACCAGCAATGCGAGCATCATCCAAGTTCAACAAGTATACACTTCCCTCCTTTGCATTCCACAGACATCTACAGGTCTCTGAACATATAGTGCTCTCCAGTCATTCCAAAATCACAGCTTCTACCGGAGATCTTCTTCAGACCAAAACACCTTTCCATACAGAAATGACACATGTAAAGCCAGAACGTCCAGTTTGCTGAATCTGCACTAAGTAGATGCTGTTATCTTAATCACCAGCAAATATACAAATACAGGTCAACCCCTCAACAGGAGCTCACAGCATATGAATGTCCATGCAATCAACTTTGTATGAAACAGCACTTTTAGTGAATAACCATTGATCTCTTGCATTCAAATACTCTGGCACGATGATTAGGAGACTGAAGGAATGAACCAAGTTGTGTCTCTTTTGAACTGCAGCGATGCCAACCACAAAAGCAGCGATGATCGCAGGCTCTTCCCAGACAGTGCACGACAAGGAAGGATTATATTTCTTTGTAAGGTTTTTCTATAGTTTGGAAGTAATCTTCAATAGTTCCAATTCAAATAATATTTCACTGCCAACCTTATATCCCTGCAAACATTATCTCCACTGACTTCCTTTAAATTGCTAATATTAGATTCAGCAGATATAAATCTTATCACCCCTGATAATTGAAGCCAAGGGCCGCATGAGTATTACCCCCAACTTTGTTACGCTTCAACCAATTGATTAAACCCCACACTTTACAAATGCAGCGGCAATAATATTCAGAATAAAATATTCTTATATCTTAGATAGATACAGATTACCTCAGGTCCACAAATATTCTTTATTAATGCAAATTTGAAATTTGTCTTTGAAGGAAGACTTCACAAATTTGGCATAGATGTAGACTCCGCCGCGAATCAACTCACAGGAAGAGCCAGGTTTTCATCCAACCCTTCTGCAGAACTCCTGAAGGTTTTCGTCCCCAGAAATCATAAGATGTTTATCAAATCCAAAAGCATGTCCAAACTATCACCAAGATCCCTGTTATAAAGATCTCCAGGAAAAATCTAGAAGTTGGGCCCACTTGGAGAAATATATTTAATGAAGTGACCTTATAATTATATATTATTTAATTAAATTAATTATGTCATCATTTTAATATTTCATTTATTTTTGTCAACTTAATAAAATCAATTTAATTAATGTCACCGTAAAAATTGGGAACATTACAAATGTGCTCCAAAATATCTCTCTTTACGTGTGTACATGCCAAGTTACATTTTGAATACATTTTGCTATGTCATAGATCTCTCTCTCTCTCTGTACATACATACATACTTACACACACACACACATCATAAAATTGCAAGCATGAATTCGATTGGCCTTTGTCAATAAATAACTGCTGATATTTTTGTTGCAGGTTGTACATACGCTGTCGGTTTCGTTGAACAAAATTGGAGATCTTAAATATTATGATGGAGATCTTTCAGCTGCAAAATTGCATTATTCTCGATCGCTTGATATTCGTAGAAATGCTATTAATGATTACACAAAGCTATCCTCACAGGTTTTTTTCAAGCCATTTCAATGTTGTCATGCTTTTCTTATTTTGATACATAGTGACTTGTTTGCATTAGGATGGGAACTTCTATTGTGCTTGTGCACCTTTTTTTAATGCTTTTATGCTTTGGTGGTTTTCTGCCCGTTCCCATGAAAATCAAGCTATATTACTTCAAATATTATGGAGCTCGTTCCTCATGCGTGTACTGATAACTAGTCAGTCAGTGAACTAAGCTAATCTGTTATATGTAATGCTCACAAGTCACAAGTTTACAACTATTCGAGGAGGATCTGTCATTGTTTCAGAGGCAATCAAATTACAGGAAACTTAGGTATCTGTGTTCATTCTTGAAGCAACATAACTTGTCTAAAGAGTTCACGAGTGTATAATTCTATGCATTGGAGCCAAACCAATGTGGGAAATAATAGACCTCATAATGGACATATTCTGTTAGGGTTTAGGTAGATATGAGCAATAAAAAATATTAAGATAATGCAGAAATAGATAAGACAAAAACAAATAACACAGTTTTAACGCGGTTCACCCAAAATGGGCTACATCTGCCAGAAACAGCCGTCCACTTATTTTATTATCCAACGAAGAGCAAATTACAGTCTAATACTTTCACATTACACTGCCACTAATTTATAGGCCTTTTAGGCGGGCTACCAATGTCGGTTAACAAATTAACCTAAAAAAATGCTTGACAAGTTAACCTAGGGAAATGTTTGACAAGTTAACCATAAATGCTTGACGAGTGTACAGTACTTGCCTGATCAGTCACCACAAACCAACATATTTATGAATATATCAGTTGCAAATGTCAATATTCCTTTTTTTTTGAGATATTTTCAGATTTTTTCTATTCAATTTCTTTATTCGGTTGTTCACTTTCTTCTGTTGGGACTGCAGGTGCTTGATGTCGCAGTTTCCTTAGCTAAGGTGGCAGATGTAAACAGAGGCCTAGGTAATGAGGGAGTTGCTATTGAAGGATTTCAGGAAGCAGTAAAAAGCTTGGAATGTCTTTCATTACAACCAAGTGAGGAGCCATCTTTAGAGAGAAGGGTAAGTAACGTTCAATGCAGGCATTTCTTGCCTGTCCTCCTAAACTCCTTTTTTGGAATAGTCAATGCTGTAACATCCTTGTACTGTTGAGTGCAACGAGGCTGTTTGAGCCTTTGACTTAATTTAAAATTTTTTTTTAATCTATAGCAATTTGAATTTGTTTACTTGAAGTTGCTGGGAATTTTTTCATTTCTTTCAGTGTCTAGGTTTGTAACTTTCTTTTCATCTTGCAGCGGCTTTCAGTTTTACAATTTCTTCATGACCAGCTCAAGGAGAGTCAAAATACTGCTCCCATTGCAGCAACCTGAAGTTGTTTTTATCTAAATATCCAATATGAAGCTCTGGATGGATGGTTCGTCAGTGTAACTACTACATACATATTAAAGAGTGTACCATATAATATCCTGCATGTTTTATGTATTTGCATTATTAATCACTGTAATGTCTGTAGTAAGAACATACAACTGATGTGGTGTATGCCAAGTTGTTCCATGTATATTCACACAATGAAACCTTGGGTATTTTTTTGCTGTTGATGAAAATTTCCAAATGACGCTCAATGCAAATGCAGAGGATCATAGCCTTTATGTAGAATGGTTGTAGCTAGACGTTAGATGTACATGGTTCTTATCCATTGCATCAAACCTAAGCTGCAATAGTATCACACATATTGCTGTGTTCTCATACTACGTATTTGCTATAATAAGTAATCTGGGGTATGATTTTTCTATACCTAAATGATTTGTCAGTTTATTTTCATCTTGCTAATGGTTAAGAATAGCAAACATATTCTCAAATATCGACTTTGAAAAAATGTTGGATTTGGGCAAGCGGTCATAGATTAGGAAAGCAAATAGATTGCATTTTTGGGCTTTTGGGAGTAATTTCCTAGACAGTGGTTGATCTGGAAATACAGTTTTCATTCTGCTCTTCGAACATTGCTTTATTGCATTCAAGTTATTTAAAACTATTCAGGTCTCAGTTTTTCATTAATTGTGTGGGAGATAGGAAGATAATGTTTAGTAGGTATCCATTTTTCTAGAAGTTAAAGAATCCCAGTTGAGAGGTAATTGGTTTGTGGGCTTCTTTTGTTTAAGGAGCCCCTAAATTCAACTGAAAGCTTCAACCCTTGAGATGTCAGAACTGCCTGACAGTAAGAGCAGCACGTCGTTTTTATTTGCCCCAAATAACAAATAATGTGCAGCTGTCTTTACCTTGAAACACATAAATTGTTTTATATTATAGACTTTAAAATATAGAGCAGCTTTTTACTCGATCAATGGTAGTTGATTAGTCTTGATATTACAAAGTGAGCATAAATACTGTAACTAACAGCTAAGTTTAGTTGCTCATAAAATATTATTTTATTCGCTTCCACTATTCAGTAGTACCAAATACATGTATTTTCACTCTAAAATTTCCAGGTGTTGACAACTCATTTACATTATTATGCCCTCTCATAACTACACACAATAAGATAATATTAAGTTGTTTTTCAATGGGTTGATATTGAAAAACAACATAAGCATTAAGGATTCAGGATTAACTATAAGAAGAGAGTGCTTGGACGTGTGACCGAACTCTCAATCGAGCTCAATGCCTCCATCCTCTTCAGCTGGGTAATGTATATCTATGTTTGTGTTTGTGATCCATCTATGTTTGTCATGCGATTCATCCAAGAAATCAAGGTGGAAGGCCTTTGTGAAGGTTGGGGGCTGATTCCAAGTCATTCATTATCAATATTTGATTTGAAGTTCTGATAAGATTATTGTAGGCTTTTAAGGAATTTCTCCCATGAGTAATCCTCTGTGAATGGGATTTTGTGTCTTGATTATCTTGAGTGCTAAAAAGAGATTATAATTGTCGAAGTTAGATAGCTGCAGGAGCTATTTGCATACCTGCAATGATCACATTGGTATCGTGGTTCTTCTCTATCATGCCATGTATGATTGTATTCTGGGAGATGGTTGTTTCTAAGCTATATTATCCTGCCTTATTTCAGATATTGGTTCTTGGACACTGTTGGTTATCTCCAAGTCATGCGCGTGCATGACTATCACTCATTGAAGAAACTTACTGCTGCAGATTGAAGTGCTACATCATGTGTATCATCAACAATATCATAACCGTAGAATTCATGGCTATTGAAGTTTTCACTTCCGTCTCTTGGTATCGTTCATTAAAAGAATACGAAGAGGCTTCAAAACGGCTAATTTCCATAACTGCTGCTATTTCATGTGTCATAGAAATTTGTAACATCTCATTGTAATCATTTCGTATGGAGTGTTAATAATCTCTTGAATGAGTAATGACACTTAGGTGTAACTGACATCCGTTCATGCCATATGGTGGTCAAAGTGCAAAGGTCTTCAGTTTTGATAGTATGTTGGTATTCTTGGGTATGATATGATTCACTAGTAGAGTATCATTTGGAGTTGTGTGTGTTGTTTTTGTGTAGCATTGGTTTTGATGATCTTTGCTAAACATTATCATTTGAGGAGCATCAGTTTGATCATTGTGGTTAGACATTTTCTGTGAGGACAGTTTCTTTGTCTGTTTTGTTACATGAGTTGAGGCAGTAGCATTTGTTGATTAATATTATTGATGACTGCAAGCATATGTGAAGTCTGGCTGTTGGAGGTAGTGTGAAGCGTGTGCATTAGTATTTCTGTTTGCAACATTATTTTATAAAGGGAGTTCTGTGAAGTCATTAGTTGTGTAAAAGCTCAATAGTTTGTGAGTTGTGTAATTGAACTCTGTTGAAATTATTCAATAAAGAACTTTTTGGTGTGGCTGGGGTTTTCCCTCGAGTAGGAGGGTTTTCCCAGGGTATCTCTGGTGTTTGTGTCTAGATTTATTTGTTCTTTGTTTACATGCAATTCTGGTTCTAAAATTAACATGGTATCATAGCAGAATTTAAGTAAAGATCTTGAACCAGAATTATTCTAGCATCGAAGTATTCTTTTCTTCTCTTCTAGATTGATTCTTTCAGGTTTCCACTATGGTGAATGGACTCAAAGTTAAAGATAGGCTGGATGGTGCGTCCAATTTCACAGCATGGAAATTTAGAGTTCTCATTGCTCTAGAAGAAAATGATCTTCTAAAGTATGTGAAGACTGATGTGGTTGAGCCAATCGATGATACTGAGAAAACTCAACGGAGGAAGAATAATATCATGGCAAGGAAAATATTGATTGATTCTATAAAGGTTCATCTTGTGCTTGTTATATCCAAGTTGAATTCAGCTAAATAAATGTTTGAGAGTTTTCAAAGCTTGTATGAATTCAACAATACTAGCAGAGCTCTAGCCTTAAGACGTTAGTTCCTTCATGTAAAAATGGCTAGAGGAGAATTAGTTGTCTCTTTCATGAAGATTACAGAATTGAAAGATCAACTTAGTGCTATTGGAGATTCAATTGAGGATAAAGACTTGATTATGTTGGCCATGAATGGTCTCCCTCATTCTTGAGAGTCTTTTATTCAAGGTATTAGTGGAAGAGATGAATTACCCAAGTTTGATCGTTTGAGAGTTGATTGTGTTCAAGAGGAATTCAGATTAGAAGCACTAGGAAATCTCATCATGAAGAAGATCATGTCTTCGTTGCTCAAACTTTTAAAAGGAAAGCAAGAAAATAAAATTTCAAGAGGCATAGAGATAGGAATTTAGATTCAGCTCCTGAACCGAAGAAGAAGAAGGATCTCTCTAGAATTCAATGTTTTAGATGTGACAAGTATGGTCACTTTCCTAGAGATTGCTCAATAAGACCAAAACATCAAGCTACTGTTGCAAATGTTGATGATGCTTTGCCTCATAAAGAATCTAGTGACAATTCAGAGGGATTTTTATTTATGTAAGCCCTTTCAAGCAATGTTCCAACTGATAGCAATACTTGGTTAATTGATAGTGGTGCTTCACATCATATTATAGGGTACGGAGAGAATCTTTCCAACTTGGTGGAAAAGATACTTATTTGCAAGTAATAACTGATGATGATGCTTGTTATTCAGTGAAAGGTGTTGTGACTACTTTTCATCTAGATTAAGGCATTCCTCTTCGTTTGAGTGATGTATTGTTTGTTCCTGGAATCAAGAGTAATTTGATCTCAATTTCAGCATTGGAAGATAAAGGGTATCAAGTTGCATTTGCTAAAGGCAAGGTACTTGCATGGAAGAAAAACACTAGCATTAAGATAGCTTGTGAATACAGTTGGTTCTCTGACGATCAAACTTGGGTAATTCATCTCTTCCACTAATACCTTGAATACAAGACACTCAAGAATGAGGGAGACCATTCATGGCCAACATAACCAAGTCTTTATCCTCAATTGAATCTCCAATAGCACTAATTTGATCTTTCAATTCTGTAATCTTCATGAAGGAGACAACTGATTCTCCTCTAGCCATTTTTACATGAAGAAGCTAATGTCTTAAGGCTAGAGCTCTGCTAGTATTGTTGAATTCATACAAGCTTTGATGACTCTCAAACATTTCTTTAGCTGAATTCAACTTGGATATAAGAGACAAAAGATGATCCTTTATAGAATCAATCAATATCTTCCTTGCCATGATATTATTCTTCCTCCATTGAGTTTTCTCAGTATCATCGGTTGGCTCAGCCACATTAGTCTTCACATAGTTTAGAAGATCATTTTCTTCTAGAGCAATGAGAACTCTGATAGCTTGTGAAGTTTGTGTTCATCAACAGAGTCTATATAGACTTTTTGCTTGTCCTATTCAAGCCTTAACACATGATTACATGAGTACAAGTGAGCTGTGGCATAGAAGATTTGCTCATTTAATTTTCAGAACTCTTTCTTCCATGAAGAAGATGGTTGTTGGTCTTCCAAAGCTTTATCAAGAACATGATGGTATTTGCAAAGGTTGTGCTCTAGGTAAGAATGTTAAAAGTCCTTTTCATAATAGTGAAAGTAGAGCAAAAGAAATGTTAGTTATGATTCATTCTGATTTATGTGGACCTATGTCTGTTGCATTTTTGAATTTTTTTTGTACCATGTGATTTTAATGATGATTTTTCATTAAAGACCTGGATTTATTTCTTGAAATCTAAGGAGTCTGATGAAGTGCTTTCTAGATTCAAAGAGTTCAAAGCTCAAGTTGAGAATGAAAAACGAACAATACTGAGAGGGGGAGGGGGTGAATCAGTATTGACACAAACTTTTAATTCTAAAAACTGAAAACCAGAGAACACAAGACAAGGAGGACAGTACACACAAAGTTATCTCGCAGAAACCCAAAATGGGAAAAACCACGACATCACTATCCAAAAGGGCAACTACCTTGTTACCGCTGAGAGCTACAACTCTCCTCAAAAACTCCGGAACAGGCTCCAACCTGTCTAGTAAGGCTACAACCCTACTCGAATAAGAGATAACAGGTTTACAACACAAAAGAAGTTTTTATGCCTTTACTCAAATGTAAAGACCCCAAGGCTTGTGAAAGAATTAAAAAATATTTAGAAGAATTCTTAGTCACGCTTTAAGATTGCTGTTTCTGAACACACACACACTTCTGAGAATACGAGCCTGCAGAAGTTTCAAATATAAAAACACTTTCTTCATTGGTGTCCTGGTTCTCTACTCATGCTGTATCTCTTTTGCTGTTCATTCGAAAACTGCATTGATAGAAGTCTCTCAATCTTCACATAGGCGCTGTCTGCATCACACCAGAGTTCGGATTTCTGTTTATGTCTTCACACTAACACTGCTCTGTAGTCTTCCACATACGCTGCTGCTTTTATTCTCTACTAACTCCTTTTATATGCCTCTGTATATTCTATACATATCCTATTTGAATGCAGACTTCAACATTTGCAAACACGGGCACAATTTTTAAATATTTAGGCGCTGATTTGCTCACCTATTGCAAATGATTCCTCCCACTCGCATGTTTTCTGATTTTTCTACCTCCTCATGCACATATCCACCAAAAACTGCATCACATTGTCAGTCGACTACCATGCCATTACTAGTCTTCACGCAAAAAGCTAAAACCACATACTTTGCAGTCGCATTTTTCAACCTCAAAAAAATAGCACTTACGAATTTGTGAATTCAATCTTTTTCTACGTAGTCAAAACTCGCGATAAACATTATAATGGCATCATTACAGCAGTAAACGGCTCTCGCTAGGTCCACTATACCGTTCAAACAAAAACTTCTGTATGTTATTCAAACTTTTTCACGGCACCTTATCTCCCGTATAAAAACGTCCATTGCAGTAGTATTTTCAGGGATTTATGTACATTTTCGGTGACGGTTGTATATTGTTTTCAGTGTACGCGCTACTTGAAATACAATAAACAGTCTCTGCATTCTCACAGGCCTGCAATCATTTTAATCAAACTCAACCCGATAATGTCTTTCCGCACTGATGCCGTGCATACAAAAAAAATAGAAAAAAATGGTAGCACAAATAGTTTTTTTTTTACTTCTGCCGTGCTCTATCATTACACTGCAGAGCCATTTTTTTGTACCCTTATGTTTTTTACTTATGCTTGTCCCTTGCTCGACACCGCATATTCTATAGTGATTTCTCATACGAAGATGCTCACATACTCCACGACTATACAACTTGGACACCCGATACAGCTCATGTCTTTTGTGTTTTTTGATTTCGAGAGGTTCTTGAAGCGTAACTGTTACAACATGTGTCAACCAAGACAGTTACGGTTGAACCTTTCTTAGAACCAGTCCCATAGCACACTTGGCAAATATATTTGTCGGCCAGCATACGCACACCTGGCATAAAGGACAAACATACCTTATGTAGCAACATTCCCTGCGATTTCTCAACCGATATAGGAGTAAGGACAAAAATGATCAGCATACAAGGAGATTCCGCACATGCCAACACTTGGCAACAATTGGATTGATCGTCATCAACCAAGATGGCTTCCAATCACAACTAGCAAAACTATCAATGACAAAAACATGTAACAGAGAATGCCTGAAAAAACAATCAAAGTTTTAAGATCAAATAATGGAGGGGAATATACTTCTAGTGTCTTTCAAAATTTCTATATTGAGGCAAGGATTAAGAGGAAATTTTGTGTTCCATATAATCCGCAACAAAATGGAGTTGTAGAAAGAAAGAACAGATCCATTGTTGAGGCAACGAAAGCCATAATTCATGATCGACAGAAGCTTGCAAAACAATTGTTTATGTTCAAAATCAAAGTCCACATCAAATTTTGGATAATATGACTCATGAAGAGGTATTCACAGGTATCAAACCAAAAGCTAGCCACTTCAGATTTTTTGGGTGTCATGTTTACATTCATGTGCCTAAAGATAAAAGGTCTAAGTTAAAACCTTCAAGCAAGAAAGAAACTTTTGTTGGTTACATGGAGTCTTCTAAAGCCTACACAATCTTCATTCCAGGACAAAAATAGATTGAAATTAGTAAGGATGTATCATTTGAAGATGTAGCTTTCAAAAGATCTAAAGGGACTTCCATGGAAATTGATAGAGAAGATCAAGAGACTTCTCAAGATATGGATATTGCTGCCCCTGATTCCCCTTTTGAGATTCAGAGGGAGACTACTGAATTAGAAGAATCTATTGATCTAGTTGATCCATAGAACCAACCAATGGACCAAGTAATGTCTCATCAGACAGAAAGAGACTGTTGTGGGCTAGACATACTATGCAAGAGGCTGAAAAATATGTAGCTCCTCGTGGCACCTTCAAAGAAAACAAAAGGCCACATAAGTTTTCAGGTTATGTTACATTTATGAGTCATATCATTGAATCCGAGCCTTCAAGTTTTCAGGAGGCATCAAATTAGTAAGTATGGAGAGATGCTATGACTGAAGAATATCAGTCTAGCACCAAGAATAATGTTTGAGATTTTGTTCCTAGGCCTAAAGAACAATCAATTGTATCTTCTAAGTGGTTGATCAAATTTAAGCATGCAACTGATGAGAGTATTGAAAAATATAAAGCAAGGTTTGTGGCAAGAGGTTTCCCTCAAAAGGAAGGTATAGATTATGAGAAGACATTTGCTCTTGTAGCTCGACATACTTCTATTAGAACTATCATTGCTATTGCAACAGTTAAAGGTTGGAAATTACAACAAATGGATGTAAAAATGACATTTCTTAATGATGTGATTGAAGAAGAGGTGTTTATTGAACAACCAAATGGTTTTGTGATTCATGAGAAAGAATCTCATGTATGTAGATTGAAAAAGGCCTTGTATTGCCTTAAGCAAGCACCATGTGCATGGTATGAGAGGATTGACCAATAATTATTGAGCCTGAGATTCTCCAAAAATGATGCAGATCCAAATCTTTACTTCAAGGTATTTGATGAAAAAGCTTTAATCTTAGTTCTTTATGTTGATGATTTATTTCTTATTGGAGGTGATAATCTCATTATCAAATGTAAGAAAGAGTTAGCTGCTGAATTTGAGATGAAAGGTCTAGGTCTTATGGATTACTTTTTAGGACTAGAAGTGTGGCAAAGGCCTAATGAGATTATTTTGAGTTAAGGGAACTACTCTATAGACATTTTGAAGAGATTTGGTATGCTAGATTGCAAGTCCACGACAACACTTATTGAAACAAATTTGTAAAAGTTACATGAATGTGCAACTAGTTCAGATTTAGTAGATCCCACCATGTACAGACAATTGATTGGATCATTGATGTATCTAGTCAATACTAGACCAGATAATTGTTATGCTGTTAACACTCCCAGTTAGTTCATGTGTGAGCCTAGACAGTTTCATTTTGTTGCAACAAATCATATATTGAGATATTTGCATGGTATTGTGGGATATAGAAGAGTAAAATTGCAAGGTTTTTTTGATTATGATTGGGCCGAGTGTGTATGATAGGAAGAGTACTTTTGGTTGTTGTTTCAACTTAGGTTTTGCTATGATTTCTTGGTGCAACAGGAAATAGTCATGTGTGGCTCAAAGTACAACAGAAGCTGAATATATTGCAGCTTGTGTGGGTGCTCTAGAAGTAGTATTGCTTTGTAAGCTTCTTTCAGGATTGTTTGGGCAAACTTTGGAACCAATTGTGATTCATCGTGATAATCGAAGCTATTTGAAGCTTTCTGTTAATCCAGTATTTCGTGATAGAACCAAACATGTGGAGATCAAATATCATTATTTAAGAGACATTTGTACTGATGAATAGACAATTGACATTCTCACCAAGCCACTTTCTAGAGTGAAGTTTTCATATTTTCAAGATAAGCTTGGTAGTGTAGAATGATGTGTTACAAGTTAGGGTTTTTGTTGCACCAAAAGATTGACCTGTTAATGCTCGATACAACCACTAGACTTATAGAAGACAAATGAGGCGGTTAAGCCATGTCATGAACCCTGTGAGGGACGCTGGCCCACTGCCAACAATCCCCCTCCCAACGTCACTCGCCGTAGCCTGGATGGATTCGAATCTGTGACCAAGCTCTGATACCACTTGTTACAAGCTAGGGTTGCCGTTGCACCCAAAAATTGATCTATTAATGCTCGATACAACCACTAGACTTATAGAAGACACAGGAGGCGGTTAAGCCATGTCATGAACCCTGCGAGGGATGCTGGCCCACTGCCAACATGATGCTCTTGCTGAGAGAGAGTCTCAGTTTCAGTGATTCTTGCTTCTTGCTAATAATGCATTTTTCTCTAAGATGATGAAATTTGAGGTGAAATTCCTTCTAATGAATTTTTCTTTGAGATGGATAAATTTGAGGTGAAAGCTCTTGTAATGTATTTTTCTTCGAGACAGAGAAATTTGAGGTGAAATCTCTTGTTGCTACTTCCACCCATGGGAGTAGCCATAGTGGATGTCATATTGAGAGACTCCATGGAAACATCATGTTGAGTGACTCCATGATGTGAGCTTGCATTTATTTCACACATGGGAGTAGCCATGGTGAACACCATGTTGAGTGAGTCCATGATGCTATCACGTTGTGAGATTTCGTGATAAAGTTTATTTTATTTTCCTTCACAATGGGTGTAGCCATTGTGACTGTCATGTTGAGAGACTCCATGACATGAGTGTGGAAAAGATATCTCCTTTGCTAAGAGGGAGTGTTAAAGTTAGGTAGTTGTAGGAGCTATCTACATGCCTATGATGATCACATCAATATCGTGGTTTTTCTCTATCATGTTGTGTATGATTTTATTTCGGGAGATAGTTCTAAGCTATATTATCCTTCCTTATTTCAAATTTTGGTTCTTGGACACTATTGGTTATCTCCAAGTCACACTCGTGCATGGATGCCACTCATTGAAGAAACTTACTGTTGTGGATTGAAGTGTTACATCATGTGTAGCATCACCAATATCATAACCGTAGAAGTCATGACTATTGAAGTATTCACTTCCGTCTCTTGGTATCATTCATTAAAAGAATATGAAGAGGCTTCAAAATGGCTAATTCTCATAACTGCTGCTATTTCACGTGTCATAGAAATTTGTAACATCTCATTGTAATCATTTCGTATGGAGTGTTAATGATCTCTTGAATGAGTAATGACACTTCGGTGTAATTGCCATCCCTATGAGGGTTTTCCACTCATGAAATCACTGTGTTATAGTTTCTCATTTTATGTGATTTTCTTGGTCTATGTTTTCAAACATTTAGTCTTATGCATCTTTCATCATTTGAGTTTATACGATGTCTTCAACTTCAATGAATTTTTTCTATGTTCTCCATGTCCAATTAGGTTTGATAATTTCACATGTATGACGCCTCACATGATAGTGGAACTCTTTGAGACTAGCATTTTATATGTTCAAAGTTGTGAAAGATTAATGCAAGAACATTTTAGTGTGAGATACCACTGATTCACCCCCCTCTTAGTGGTATTATACTCCAACAACAAGTGCACAATAGGCTTCTCATGAGTCTCATCACTTTGTTTCATGCACCGTAAACCACGTTGAAGGATGGTAGTTGAAATGTTAGGAGAATAAGGTTGAACAAATGATATAATAGGCCCTTTAAAGGTTCCTATGTTAAAATCATAAACTTTGTATTCGCCCACAAAAGATGGCGTAAAGTCTAATGACCCCCAATTACATTGTAAAAGAGAAGTATCTCTAGGAGGAAAATATATAATTTGCTGAAATGTTGTTGGAATGGATGAAGAATCAAATTTAATTCATAAGCAACTTTGTGATTTATCATCAGTAACAAGGGTATACATGATATTATTATAGATGAAATTCACTTTGCGATGAAGTGTTGAAGGAACATCATGCATAGTGGTGGTGTATTGGCATATTGGATGTGTGGTCATTGATGTCAATATATAAGAGGAATTCATCAGAAGAGTTATTTGTTTGTCGCTAACTTAATTGTTGCAAGTTAGCCAACGGAATAGGATGTTCAAAGGTTTGGTGATAATTTAATGTTGTAGGTATGAAGTTGTGCATGTGGGATATTGTTGAAGAAGGTCAATAATCATTTCACTCCAAGTTTCAAAGGATACCATGAAGATTTGAGCATGATTCAAGGTCATAATTGACAAGGTGATAAACATTGTTGATAGGAAGACAAAAAGAGGTTCGGTGTGCACAATCAAGTTAGAGTTTCTTGGAGAAAACCTAGGAGTATGTTTGGGACATAGTCAGGTGTCTTCAATTCAGAAGGTTTGTACTTCAGAGGTTTGCATGACATATTTTTATTGTCTTAGAACCTTGCTGATAGTGTTCTTGAGAGTCAATGAAAAAGGGGTTGCAAATCCAATGGTTGTGGTGGATTTGTGTAGATGAGTGTTTATCTTGGCCGACTCAGTTGGTAAATTGTGTTGCACAAGTGGTAAATTGTGAAATATGGGAGATTTATGATCTCTAGGTGGTTGTTATAAGTTGTGGCTATGATTTATGATCAAATATGGCTTTGAAACAAAAGATTTGGCATGATGGTTTGAAGAGATGGTGAATTAGGTTTAGCCAACCTAGTTCTTGATATAAGGTGATGAATTAAGACAACATTAGTGGGTGTGGAAGAGGAAGATTTTTTGCGCATGCTAGAGATTGCTTGCAGAGCATCGATTGAGATCTCTTTAAGGATAATTTACTCGTTTGAAGGAGTCAGAGAGAGTAAGATCAGAGATCCTTCTTGTACTTCAATGGAACTAACTTTGGCATAAGGTAGATGTTGCTTTCCGACTCAAAAATACCTTAGATAATTATAGTTATCGAATTATAAGGTAGTGAGCCTTCCTCAAGGTTGTAGCCTGAGGTTTTTCACTTGAGCAGTGAGCTCTAGGTAGTGAGCCCGAATGTATGTGCATTCCCCATACATTATAATAGGTTTATACTTATAAAAATGTATTTACTTATTGTGGGTAATTAGCCCCACTGTGGTTTTTCCCCTAATAGGGTTTTCACGATAAAAATATTGTGTCAGATTCTGTAGATGTGATTTTGATTTGTGGATGCATGCATGTTTCATATTTTATTTAATCATATCAGTATTAGGGTATTCAACTTTAAGGTTCTTTAAGAACTAAGGGTTTGAAGATTGAGGTTTTAGGAACAACTAACTCCTTTACAAGGTTGCACATTCAGAAGGAAGATGTCCCAATAGGCTAGGAAGGTCCCAAGTGATAAATGGGTCAATGATCCTTTGCTAAATATGTAAAATTTAAATGGAAAATGATAATAAAATAAGAGATGTAGATTAGGAAAGATTTATTTATATCTAAAAATAAAATAGGACATATTCTACTTCAGATTTGAATAATAGATATACAAGATCCTAAAAATGCTTGAAACTACTGTTATGGAACCTTTGAACTATAACCTGCATCTAGAATGAATTTGAGCATGTAATGGAGGGTATACAATGACTGATCCATTCTACACCTAGGTACATAGTGGTTGAGTTGTTCTGTACCATGAGTTTTTAATTGAAACTTTCAGGGATTCTCTGATAGTTCTTGATTTTCCCATAAAAGTTCCAGCATGTTGGTAGGTTGTTGCACATAGAAAAAGAGGGAAGAAGGCTAGATAAAGGGGTTTTCCTCAGTTAAATCCCTCTTTAGGCATCAACCTTGAAATTTTTATGAAATTGTATAAAGGAAAGATGAAATAGAAGCCAGATCTGAATCATGAATTAGCTCATGCCTTGATGATGCAATGCCTCTTTAGATGTAATCAAAAGTGTTAATGCAATAGCCTGAACTCCACAAAAACCCAAAAGGAAATCATGAAAGATAATCCTTATGAAATAGATGTTGTAGCTTGCCTTGTAATACTCGATAAAGAAGGAGAGTTCTTTGAAGACTTGGAGACTTGGATGCTTTAAGATCTTGGGAATGCTTGGATTCTAATTTCTTGATTGATTCTTGATCATGAATTCTTTATGATAGTAATGGATTACAAAATGAGGAGATATAAAGTGTTTATATACCTCATCCATCATTTTAGGATTAAAAATTAAGCTAGGTCAACCACAATATATATTTTCCCACTAACACCTTGACATAGGGCTCTAGGCCAAAATCCTCAAGTAAAGAATGGCTGAGTTGTTATGTACCCACCAATTAGGGCCCAAATCGAGACCACAGGTCCTAGGCTATGAGAGGATGTAGGAAAATAGGGTATAGCTAGTTCTGAGGTCAAGAGAGAATATAAATGCCATAAATGGTGATATAGGGGTTAGGTGAAGAAATGAATTATGAGATTGGAGGAAAAATAGAGGAGCACACTTAGAACTAAGGGCTTACTTTGAGTTTTGAAGAAATTGAATCAACATAGGACTTATAATATTAATTTAAAGGTTTAATGAGCATTAGAAGAGTGTGAAATCAATGTGGGAACACATACATACTAAAATAAGGCTAAAATGGAGCGACTCCAAGTTTAGGGATAGCAGTCCGAGTTTAAGGGTGCAAGTCTGGCATTAGGGGGTAGCCCTGCGACATCTAATTAGAGGGGCAGCGCCTGAATTTTGGGCAGCGACAGGAATCAAGGCCCTGCAACATCATTTTAGAAGGGCTGCGATATTGATCTGGAGCAGTCAAAGCAAGGGCACCTTGCCTCTCCTTTCTCATTCCATCAAACAACGAATTCACAAGTAGAGGAGCAGCGAATTTGGGCAATAGCAAGGCAGCGAACTTGATATCAGAAGTTCAGATTTTCAATTTCCAGGGCAGAATTTTTGATCTTGGACAATAATTTCCAGATCTCATTGCAAGCATTTCCAGATTTTAGCAAAGGTCAAATTTGGAATTGCAAAGTGTAAGGAAATCTTAGAAAGGTAGTTCTAGATTTGAATTCTCCATTTTGTGAAGGGATTCCAGGGGTTTGTGGAGTTGCAGTTCATAGATGCAGCATTTTCTTCAAGAGGGGTCCTGAATCGTGAAGAAAGGCTTATCATTTGGTTTGGGCCATAAGATTGATTGAAAAAGGGAGACATCTAAAATTTAGATCTGGGGCATACACTCTCATATTTTTGCAATTAAGGGAAAGATCTCAGTCATCAAGTAACCATTTCTAGAATTTATCAAAGTTGAAGTTCTGATTTTGCAAGGAAAATTCGATTTGCAAGTATATAGAGGCTGTAATTTTCAAAATTGGGGAAGTAAAGTTCAGATTTGAGGGCATCAAGGCTCATATTTATCAATTTGCAAGGCAACACACTAAGAATTTTCATTTGGCAGGGTGGAAAGTTCAGATTTCGGTGTTGATTTTCAGATTTTGACAAGCTAGAGGCCTCATTGCAAGATTTTGAGGGGCAATTAAACTAAAAAATTTGATAATCAAGGGTAGTGAACTGTTGTTTGGAGGCAGCGATTAAGACTAGCAGAGGAGAAGTCACGACATCTAGGGCATCAGCAGAGATCCGAATTTGGAACAACAGGCCCATGATTTTGAGGAGCACCGAAAATTGTTTGGAAGAGATCCGAATCTGATATTAAGGAGCAAGGATCTGCTATAAAGAAGGGTGCAAAATTTCATTTAGAGGGCTACAAATTGTGGAAGGAAGACATAGATTTTGACAGAGAGGAGGCTGCCATTTGATATAAAAAAAGCCATGAATTTTAACAAGAGATCTCAGTTTGACAAAGAAGAGAAGCTTCAGATTTGATCCCAGGCCTGCCGATACAAAGAGGACATATTGGCAAAATTCATCAGTTTGAATAGGAGGACCCAGACCCTTTCTTTCAGTTTCAGCTAGCAATCCAAAGGGAGCAATTCAGACCAGTGAAAGAGGCATCAATAGTTGTTCATTCCAGGATAACTATTTGACAAAATTCCCAATTAACAAACAGAGATAAATTCATCCTATTCTGGCACGGGACATTACACAATCAGCGAAATGCGAACTTTTCATTCAAAAAGGAAATCCACCTTACAAAGACGTCAGATAAATGTTGGTCTTTTCCATGCGAATCAAGATGCAAAGAAAGATTTAGCCATATACAGTAAGGATAACCCTAGAGCAGAAAGGCCCAATATGGCTACAGGTGCTGCAAAGAAGCAAGACAAAGAAGAGGTTTTTTCAAGTTATTGTTTTAATTGTTGGCTCTATGGCCACAAGAAAAAAAATTGTCGTAAACTAGTACAACATCACCCTTCATATGAGCATTTGAAAGATTTCATAGCAAAATAGAAGAAATTAGTTGAAGAAAATACAGATTTGGAATTGCGCACAGTCTTCACTCAAGCAAAACCTTATCCTTTCATTGATGTCTCTACTCTGATTAAGGGTTCCTCTGAATCTTCACTACCAGATAAGCAAGAGAAGGTTTCCCAGAAAGAAAAACTTAAGGAAATTGCTAGGGAGGAGAATCCTGGTTATGCACTTAGAATAAACAATTTAATCCCTAAGCAAACAGGGAATGGTAAGCTAAGAATCTTCTCAGTCAAGGCATTGGATAGACAAATAAATATCTATTCCAAGACTAAATATGCAAAATCAGGCATAAGCATCGGGGCTGCTAAGGTGGGAAGACCTGAGTACAATTTAAATTGTAGAACCAATGAACCCCTATCTACTAAGGGGGAAGGCATGATCTTTGTTAGAGTGGGGTTGCCGTTGCACCAAAAGACCGATCTGTCAATGTCCGATACAACCACTCAATTTATAGTACACAGGAGGTGGTTAAGCCCTTGTCATGAATCCTGAGGGGAGCGTTGAACATTTTGCCAACAATCTCCCCCTCAGCGTTACCCGAGGGTCTGAGGATTCGAACCTGTGACCAAGCTCTGATACCACTTGTTAGAGTGGGGTTGCCGTTGCACCAAAAGAACGATCTGTCAATGTCTGATACAACCACTCAATTTATAGTACACAGGAGGTGGTTAAGCCCTTGTCATGAATCCTGAGGGGAGCGCTGAACATTTTGCCAACAATACCTCCATTGAATACCTCCATTGTCCTGGATCTTTGCTCAAGCTAGTTAAGCTTTGTCTTGAGAACCAATGCAGCTCTGATACCAATTGTTGGAAATATTCAGGAATTAACCGAGTTACTGAGAGGGGAGGGGTGAATCAGTAACTCCAAATTTTCTTACAATTTTAACATGAAATTTACCTTTTAACCTTTGCATACAGAAAGCATGAAACTTAAAAGCATTCACAATAATGACACATAGATTTGGTTACCCAGAAACCTTTCAAAAGAAAGTAAAACTGGGGTGGGGATGAAACCCACAAAGCTTTAATACTGCAGAATAAAGTTGGCCGGTTAAGGCTTACAATTTGATCACTTCTAATGATCTGCCCTGTTAGGAGAAATAAGGATTGCTAAATCCACCCTGTTAAAGGATTTACAAACATACAGTGAAGTATGCACTCGGTAAAGAGATTTTTACAAAGACTGTTAAGTCTACCCGGTTAAAGGATTTAGTACTGATTCACCTGTTAGAATGAAACAGTAGATCTCTGCTTTGCAACTGGATTGCTGATTGAGATTCTCTGATGTACTGATCACCTTCTGTGATGAATTTGTCTTTGCTGTACCTTATACTTCTGAAGCCTTCTGTAATTCGCTTATTTCTGCCTTTCTTTTTCTTTCACATATATTCTCCTTCATACATTTCATCTTTTTTACAACATTGCTTATATACAGGTCTTAAACAATTAATTACAATTACAATTACACAGTCGGCTTGACAAATAAACATGAGTGCTGCTAAGTCGGCCCAAGTATAGTTACTCGGTTCCTTCAAACTGACTCGGTGACTTTCTGATACTCGGCGTCCACTGCATTACTCGGCATCGTCATGCACTCGGTAAAAGTGAAGGCACGGTTCATACTGATCACTCGGTAGGTTTTGAACTCGGTAAGTACTGGTGACTCGGTAGACAAGATGTTACTCGGTTTACATTGTCCTGATCGGTTTGTACTAACTTGCTCGGTTTCCACTGTCTGCTCGGTTTGCACTGTCTGCTCGGTTTGCACTGTCTGTTCGGCTTGCACTGTCTGCTCGGTTTGCACTGTCTGCTCAGTTTGCACTGTCTGCTCAGTTTATATCCAGAATGAAAATAAGTGTTGTCACTAGTGGCAATTCTGCTTAATGCCAACAATCTCCCCCTTTGGCATTAGTGACAAAAACACTTATTGGCCAAAATTTATATACACGAATCATGCTGAGTTTTATTTTGATTTTTCAAAATTTGTCTTTGTTATAGGGCTTTATATATTGTCTCCCCCTTTCAATGTGCTAACTGTTCCTTATACAAATCTATAACTGTATACATATCTCTCCTTCTATACATATCTCCCCCTTTTTGACGATAATGCCAAAGGTGCATATACAAGTTATTTACAGAGAGAATCCAAAATTTGATAAGAAATCAGAATGTACCTTCATTATTAGTGCCAGGGTTCTGTCCCAACTTTCTTGCAGGATCTTACATGTTTGTATAGCAATTTGGACTTCTGCAGAGAGTTCAATCATGTGATCTGCTATAGAGAACTGATTGTCATGAATCAATGTTCTGGAATGTTCAATGTGCTTATACATTGTATTCATGATGGGAAGGATCATGTGTTGGATGTCTAGCAGTGTGGACCAGATCCTTGAGTCTTCTTTCAGTAGATCAGACTGCATATTAGATAGGTGTGAAATTTTCATGTGATGAGCAGAGCTTGAACTTGGTTCAAGTTGCAGCTTTTGTATGCTAATCTTCATATCCTCATCCATTTTATTCATTTTATCTTTAACATCCTTTGTGAACTCGGCAAAATTGCATAGTCTGGCCAAAAGAGAGGTAGCATTCGAATAGATAGATTCTATGTTAGACAAAACTGAAGACAATTCCACTTGGTTAATAGCTATGTGCTGAGCAATGTGCTCAAGCACTTTATTGTTGAATCTCTTCTCGGCTCTTTCAACTAACTTTTCTGTCCCGGATGAGTCCTCATTGTATTTCTCAACTGCTTCTGCTAATTGTAACAAAACATGCTGGGAGGAGTCTACTTTAATGCCTAATGCATCAGACAAAATGTCCTTAGCATCCTTGATGATTTGATACTCCTTGTCTCTCTCCTCTTTAAGCTTCTTTTGTTTTGCTTTCCTTTGGAGGATCTCACCTATATTCTGCATTTGGTCCGCTGAGAGATTTGCAAAATCTAATGTAGGAATCTCTATCTCTTCATCTAGGTCTATATCCTCAACTACATTTTTACCCAAAAATTTTATACTCGGTAGAGCTTTAGGCTTATCTGTACTTAATGCTTTTGTAGTAGTGACCGTAGATAAAGTAGGGCTGGCTATTGATACTGGTATACTTTCTACTGGAGAACTTAAAATATTTACACTTGAAGATTCAAAAGCTGGAAAACTTGATGGTACAGGAGACTGCAGCTCGGTAGAAGAAATGGTGGCTGCCTCTGATGTTGCTAGAGATGATTGGACAAATGTGGAAGTTGTCACAACCATGCTTGAAGGTGTCTCTGGGCTGGATGTAGAGACTTTCATTGGAGAGGTAGGAAGGGATGCAATGACTTCTGCTGCTATCCTTACAGTATCATCTACCTCAGTGTCTTCTTCTTGTTCATCGCTGTCATCTTCAATATCTTTTATTATTACAGTTTCAATGCTCGGTTGGTGAAGGTGGTATATGTTCTTCCATGTGGCTTTTGCAGCCTTCACAACCAATTCAATATTGTTGATCAAAATCAAACAAGTATTGAACTTCAATGTCATCTTATTTTCATTTTCTTTTAATGCCTTCTTTACTTCATCATTATTCAAGCTCGGCATCAACTGTCTCAGGTTTTGATCAAATATGTCTATCACAGTTTGCCTTGCATTGCTCCATCTCATTTTTATTGGATTCAATAGAACTGCTGGAACCTGTGGGGTAATTTCTTCAGGAGAGTATTTCCACTGTCCCATCTTCTCAACAACAGCATCTTCTATTTCCTTCTGTTCTGCTTCCGATCTGGTTTCATATCTCAAGGATTTTATGTTACTTACTCCAGATCCTGATCCATCTCTAAAGAGTTTGAGCTTTTCTTGAAGGCTTAGAGGAGGCCTTTTGAATACTATGTCTTTATCTGCCTTTTCTGCCTTGTCTGCCTTGCCTCTTGTATTTCTCCTTGTAAACACAACAGTGGGAGGCACAGGTGCCTTAGTGATGAAAACTTTTCCTTTCTTCTTTGCAGGTTCTGGTTCCTCTATTTTCTCATCCTTTTCCTCTTCTTTTTCATCTATTTCTTCTTTGTCCTCGGTTATCATTTGCATTTTGGCTATCCTCTTCTTTCCTTTGTTTACCGCCTATGGAAGCTTTATGCTTAGTTCAATTCTCACCTTAGCTTCATCATATGTTCCAAAATATGGAGCTTTGGGATTGACAGGCTGATTTAGAAGAGCTTCAATGATATTCTTGGTTTCATCAATATTTACCTCATAAGGAAGAGGTTTTACATATACAGTTCTTGGTTTAACTGCTTGAATATACACATTATCACAATCTACCATAAAACAGATGTCATCTTTGTAATTTTCCACCAACTTCTGTGGAATCCGGAGTCTGTCATTCATTTTCTCTTTGAAAGACTCAAAATAATTATCCATGATGCTTTCAAAGTTTTCACCCATTTCTGCGATGTATTCATTTATTTCATAGAGTACTGGCACATCTTTTCTCCATACAAATTTTCCTTTAGAAGGGAAGAATTTCTAAACATAGAAGAATAAACAGACCAACAAGGATCCAAACTTACATGGATTGTTTTTGGAAGTTTTGATGCTTTCCATGTTCTTGTTAAATTGTTTCAACAATAAGTCTGCTAGGTCAAATGTTAAGTTGTTTTTGACCACTTTGTATGCTAGGTCAATAGCTTCACAGGAGACACTGTTCTGTCGACTAGAACTGTAAATCTTGTGGGCAATGATGTGTACCAAACTTCAGTTCAGCGTCGGTAATGCTGCTAACTTTCATGCCTCTACCATCCCACTCGGCTAGGGTTTTCTTCTCTAGTTCCGTCCGACCTAGGGTTTTGGTAGTTTTAGCTTTGTTCAACATGGGAAGACCGGTGACTTGTTGAATCATTTTCTTTGTGATCTCAATAGGTTGCTCAAGCCAAATCTTGCCATCGTGTACTCGGCTGAGAATGTACCTAACCCATTTATCTCGAAAGTTTCGAGGAAGATGTGCGATGTGAACTAAACCCTTATCTTCCAGATGTTTGTGCTCGGGTTTCAAAATACCATCCACACATAGTTCCTCACGCACAATGTCTAGTTCTAGGTTTCCCATTTCATGAATTGAACAGTTAAAATGATTGCGGATATCGTTAATAAGCAGTACCTTAGGAGGAATCTGAGATTGAGCTCCGTTCGGATCTAGGGCTGCTGCAATTGCGGGCACGATCTTAAAATCTGGTGCTTTCCACTCCCCTTGGACTAACATATCAGATCCTTTCTTCGCTGAAGTGTTGGATGATGCCATGGTAGCTCACAGAAAATTCCTTTCGCAAAAGTATTGAATCGCCAGGTTGCCCTTGAAATTTTCTGCTCTCAAAGTGCTAAAGATTCGCGGTGAAGAATGAGTTCGATTACTTGCTTTTTGTTTACAATTCTGTCATTAATGCTCATTTCAAATTAGGGTAGGAATTCTGACAGACTGTCACCCACTAAGAATTAATTGCTCGGAAAAGACTATACCGACCTCCCTGTGATCTCACTGCATCTTGCATGCTGATTTAGACTTTTCTTTTAATTTCAGTTCTGGAACTGCTTGAGATTGATCTATGAGAATACAGTTCCAGTGCTTCCTTGGAAATTTAGTTTGAGTTGGTAGAGCCATCCATTCCATTACTTGGACTGGATTGCTCGGTAGCTTTAGGAATCCATTTTTGTCTCATCTGTTTCCTGACCTTAGTTGCTTCATTCTTCTTTCCTTCTTCAATTTCACTAGCATTCATGTAGTTTCTGGCTATGTGACCGAGTTTAGTGCATTTGAAACATCTTATGGTAGTATCTCTTTTCCTTAGATGATGTTTTATGCAATTCATGCCAATGTGTCCATATTCTCCACAGTAATGACATCTACACCAGGTGTTGTAGTCCCATCCAAACATTGCTTTCACAATTTGTTCTGCTGGATTAAATGTCTTGGATCTGCACTCGGATGCCTTGTGACCTTGTTTGTTGCACTTGTGACAGTTACCTCTGAATCTAGGTTTTTCCCTGCATTCATTTGCTTTGTGACCGGGTTGATTGCAGCTATAACATTTTCCATTGAATTCTACTTTTTCATTGTTCCAACATTTATTTGAAGTATGTCCTATTTTACCACAATGATTACAAGTAGGTTTTTGATTTCTTTGAGTACCTTGCTTAGAGGATTCGCCTTCTTCTTTGTATCCAAGTCCTGCTTTTCCTTTTTGCCTATGAAGATTTCGTTCATACAGCTGATTCAAGTCTTCTTGACTTTTCAGCATTCCTTCATTGATTTGTTTTTCAGCGTTTAGGTCATCCATCAATCTTAGATTGGTTTCCTTTTCAGATCTTAGTTCTTCTCTTGTGTTTTCTATTTCTGATCTTAGATTTAGAATTTCTTCATTTGTATGAGAGATCTGATCAATTAGATTTTCTAGCTAAAGGGTTTTATTTTGGACTTCAATGTTTCTTCCATCTAATTCATCTTTCAACTTGTTTCTTTGTTCCAAGATCTCACAGAATCTTGTAGAGTGTAGTTCTTGTTCTCTTTTCAATTTTCTCACTTCTTCCTGCAGAGACCCATTCTTTTCTAGGAGTTCTTTGATAGCATTGTTTGCTTCATCTGAGTTATTTGAGGGAAGAAGATCTTCAATCTTTTCTTCAATGTAATTTTGATCATTCATCTGATTTGCAAGTTCCTTCCTTCTCCTTAGGGATTGGGAAAGATGTTCTTTTGCTTCTTTGAGTTTAGCTATGGCCATTTCCAGATCTAGCTTTTCATTTTCAATCACCTTGTTCAGTTTGAATACCTCCATTGTCCTGGATCTTTGCTCAAGCTAGTTAAGCTTTGTCTTGAGAACCAATGCAGCTCTGATACCAATTGTTGGAAATATTCAGGAATTAACCGAGTTACTAAGAGGGGAGGGGTGAATCAGTAACTCCAAATTTTCTTACAATTTTATCATGAAATTTACCTTTTAACCTTTGCATACAGAAAGCATGAAACTTAAAAGCATTCACAATAATGACACATAGATTTGGTTACCCAGAAACCTTTCAAAAGAAAGTAAAACTGGGGTGGGGATGAAACCCACAAAGCTTTAATACTGCAGAATAAAGTTGGCCGGTTAAGGCTTACAATTTGATCACTTCTGATGATCTTCCCTGTTAGGAGCAATAAGGATTGCTAAATCCACCCTGTTAAAGGATTTACAAACATACAGTGAAGTATGCACTCGGTAAAGAGATTTTTACAAAGACTGTTAAGTCTACCCGGTTAAAGGATTTAGTACTGATTCACCTGTTAGAATGAAACAGTAGATCTCTGCTTTGCAACTGGATTGCTGATTGAGATTCTCTGATGTACTGATCACCTTCTGTGATGAATTTGTCTTTGCTGTACCTTATACTTCTGAAGCCTTCTGCAATTCGCTTATTTCTGCCTTTCTTTTTCTTTCACATATATTCTCCTTCATACATTTCATCTTTTTTACAACATTGCTTATATACAGGTCTTAAACAATTAATTACAATTACAATTACACAGTCGGCTTGACAAATAAACATGAGTGCTGCTAAGTCGGCCCAAGTATAGTTACTCGGTTCCTTCAAACTGACTCGGTGACTTTCTGATACTCGGCGTCCACTGCATTACTCGGCATCGTCATGCACTCGGTAAAAGTGAAGGCACGGTTCATACTGATCACTCGGTAGGTTTTGAACTCGGTAAGTACTGGTGACTCGGTAGACAAGATGTTACTCGGTTTACATTGTCCTGATCGGTTTGTACTAACTTGCTCAGTTTCCACTGTCTGCTCGGTTTGCACTGTCTGCTCGGTTTGCACTGTCTACTCGGTTTGCACTGTCTGCTCGGTTTATATCCAGAATGCAAATAAGTGTTGTCACTAGTGGCAATTCTGCTTAATGCCAATAGATCTTACCTACTCAAGCACCTCCCGTTTGCATGATGAAGAACAAATCCACTTGGCAGACGGTTAAAAATAGGAAAAAGGTTAACAAGTATCAGCTATCTCATAGTCCTTTTAATCTATCTCTGACTAACCCATTTGATTTTCTTAAAGAGGAAGATAATGGGAGATATTCACCCCCCCAGAAAGGCCATAAGGCAGGACAAAATAAGTTCCATACCAATGTCTCAGAGATCTACCCACAGAAGGATCAAACACACAGAAAGAATCTAAAAGGTTTAACAAGTAACAATGTATTAAGGAAGTTTCAGGAACAAAACATACAGGTATGCACGCCCCCTCATAAGTGTAATAAAACTATGGAGAGTAACAATGATAAAAGAATAGGTAATTTCTTTCAGAATCCTAACATGATTAGAATAGATCTAGATGGAAAATGCATAGAACAAAGACAAAATTCTTTTGTAGATACAGGGCTGATTTGCCGATGGTTTGGAGTAGGAACTTCTACCACAGATCTGATAGCCTGGTTGAAATCTCAACTCTCGAATGAGGTAAGTATATCTATCTTATTAGAAATTTTATTTTCATTAATTGTAAAGATGGAAATATTAAAAGTAAAATTAGAAATGAAGGGTTAGCTAAGTATAAAGACTCTGATTTTTATATTTTTGACTGGGTTCCTTTGTTCAACCCAATAAAACTTAAGGACTTTCTTGTAGAAAAAGCTATAGTTCTTAAAAATCTGCCTATAGAATTATCTGATGTAGAAACTATCAAATTAATAGGAAAACAAATTGGTGACTTTCTAAGCATTATTGATAATGATAATAACCAGTATGAAAAAATCATTAGAGTAAAGATCAACTATCATAAAAAATGGATACATCCTATTAGAGTATGCTTTAATTCTAACTCTATTATTATTAACCCCATTATTCTAGAAGATTTTGTAGAAAGACAAACAAATGATCTAGAAACCAATAATTTAGGACAAATGGACACACATATTCAGAAGACATCGGAATTGAAGGAGAGCTTTAACCCAGAAAAAGGAGGTTTCACTATGACTTCTCCTAAGAAAACTAATCCGATCAGCATCTCCACACAACCTTCAGACTCTGAGTGTCAACCCCCTTTTGCTCTAGAAAAGGAAATATCAATAAATAAGACCTTAAATGTTGAGGTCAAATCTCCCCTACCTTTATCCATAGAACATGAGAATAACCTTAGTACTCAGAGTTTCAAGCAAGAAATTAATACTAAAATTACCTCTTACAGCCCGAATAGAATCTCCAACAGTCCAGAAGATAAAGAAAGATCACTTCTTAAGGAGAACCAAAAAATAGAAAAAGAAATAGTTGAGATCACCAATGAGTTAATGGACACCCTTATAGATGAAATATGTGACAAAGAGGAACTTGAGCACCAAAAAATTTTGCTAATTAAAAGCATTATAGAGATGTCGGCATCAGATAATACTCAGGAAAATGGAGAAGACATGGAAACGGAATGCTTTCCAAATCTAGATGAGATAGGAGACATGGAAAGGGATATTAATGAAAGAGAAGATCCCTTGTATGGTAGGAAAGAAGAAATAAATAATAATACAAGGAATCAGAACGAGGAAGAGATCATAATTTTCCTAGAAGGTATCAACAATGAAGATAGACAATTAGGAATGGCAACAACCATTGATGGAATCAAACCCAATGACAATCTCTCATTGGTTAAAGAATCCATAGAAGGCCTCTTTGGCATCACCAACCAAGATAGGCAGTTAGGAACAACAATGAAAAGAGGAAGTCTGAGCACCCCTAATATCAATAGAATTAAAAAGAAGAGGGGGAGGAAATCCGAAGTGGAGTTAAGAACTATAAATGTTAATGCAGGAACCCAAATAGAGATTGCAGATATTCCTAATATTGATAAAAACTCAGAACTCATCCATTCCAAATCTTTCCATCAGTTAAAAGAAATGCAAAAAGAAGAAATGGAAAAGTCCCCCTTAGTGGAGACCATTGACCAAGGATCACTGCTAGACTTTTTAGGATTAGACCCTGCCTCTATTCTAGAAGATTCTAGGAGTAATGATATAATAAAAGGAGTATTAGGCTCTCTATCAAAAGAGGAACTTTGTGAGGAAAACAAAGAGAACATCGTTAGGAACAATACATAAACTTTAGGTTTAGGAAAATCTATTAAGGGCAAGTTAGAAGCTGATACGGGGAAACTAGTCAAACTAAGAGGTAGAAAATCTCTTGCTGAACTAAGAGCTAAGGAAGGAATGGCACCAAGTCAGGTTAAAATTACCGATATTCTATACTCTGGGAAGGGGAAGATCCTTCCCGAGTCCTCATGAAGATCATTAGTTGGAATGTTAGGGGTTTAAATGCCCCTAACAAACGAAGCCTTGTAATAAGGCAATTAGCGAAAATTAAACCAAATATGGCTATGATACAAGAAACTAAACTTTCTAATGAAGGATATGAGAATTTAAAAAAGAGTATAGGGATTAGAGAATTTATAGGTTGCGAGGTAGAAGGCGCTTCGGGTGGGATTGCTTTTATTTGGGATCCAAGAGAAATAGTTTTCAATATTCATGAAAAACATAAAAATTGGATGGGAGGTCAAATCAAAAGTTTAAAATCAGATTTAAAATTTAATCTAATAAACATGTACGCTCCAAAATTCTTACATGAAAAGAGAATTGTATGGCAGGAGGTTAAGGATTATATTGAAAGCTTCCCGAATGATACATTTATACTAGGAGGAGATTTTAATGCTATCCTATCCTTGGGAGATAAACTGGGTGGGACAAAACACATATGAAAAACTACTTTAGAATTTCAGGAATGGATAAATAGTATAGAGGCTTCGGAAATTGAATCAGACAGAGGGAAATATACCTGGACTAACAAACGAAAAGACACAGAGTTAATAGTAGAAAATTTGGACAGGTTCTTCTTTATTGGGGAATTGAGAAATTTTGACTTTGATCTTACTAATGAGGTACTACCTATTGCCGGTTTCGACCACTTTCCTATAGAACTAGTAATTTCAGAACCAATCAGAAATAAAAAGATCCCATTTAGATTTGAAAAAATGTGGTTACTTAATGAGGAATGTTTGGATCTAATTAAAAAATGGTGGACAGAGACAAGATTTGAAGGCTCCAAGATATATAAATTCATAAGGAAACTAAAATTAATAAAAAGAAATCTGTCTCAATGGAGTAAGAACACTATTGGGGATATATTTGTGAAAAGAGATCTTATAGAAAAAGAGCTAGAAAATGAGAATAAGGAGATTACTGAAGAAGGTAAACAGACTTCAGATGATAACAAAGAGCAAGAACTATTATGTAAATACTATGATTCTCTTTCACAAATTAGCGCCTTCTGGGGGCAAAGAGCGAGAGAAACATGGCTCAGGGAAGGGGATCAAAACACCAAATTTTGTCACAATAGCGTCAAAGCTAGAAGGAATATAAATAAGATTTCCAAAATCAAAGATAGCAATGGTAATACAATAGAGGATCCTGAAGAAATTGCAGATTTAGCAGTCTCTTTCTTTGAAAAATCTCTGAATAACTTAGGGAGTGTGGATTTGTTGGACCAGACCAAGCTATTAAGAAACATCCCTCATATAATAACTTCACATCAAAATAACCTCCTAAATGCTGCATTTACAGAAGATGAAATACTCAAGGTTTTAAAGGAAATGAACCCGGATAAATCCCCTAGTCCTGATGGATTCCCAACTTTTTTCTTTCAAAAGTGTTGGTCATTTATGGGCAAAGAAATTACTGATGCTCTAGAGGGAATGAGAAACTCAGGACATATTCTTAAAGAGATAAATAACACATTCATTGCTCTTATTCCCAAAAAGGTCAATGCAGAGAAATTTAACGAGTTCAGACCTATCTCCCTGTGCAACACTTTGTATAAAATCTTCTCAAAAGCTCTGGCAGGCAAAATGAAACAACTTCTTCCATTGATTATATCCGAAGAACAAACAGGATTTGTCCCTAATAGGTCAATTTTGGATGGAGTGATTATTGCTCATGAGGCTATACATTCAGTAATAAATAATAAGGATCCGATTATGTTGATTAAGTTAGACATTAGTAAGGCGTATGATAAAGTGGACTGGAGATTTTTGTGTAAATGTATGGAGGCTTTTGGATTCTCAAAACAATGGATCAATATGATTTTTGAATGCATCTCCACCCCTCACTTCTCAATTATGGTGAATGGGTCTCCTGAAGGCTTTTTCAGCTGTTCTCAAGGTTTGAGGCAGGGAGATCCGTTATCTCCTTTTTTGTACATTATTATGGCAGAAGCTTTAGGGAGAGGTATCAAGAAACTTTAGGAAGAGGATAAGGTTAAAGGAATCAAGATTACTTCGGGAGTCGAGGCTACTACTCATCAACAATATGTCGATGATAATCTCCTTTTTGGAAAAGTGCTTTTAGAAGAAGCTCAAGCTTTCAAAGAAATTTTAAAAACTTATGCTAACGCTTGTGGACAATGTATAAATGAGGAAAAATCAGAAATTTTTTTTATCAATACTGAAGAGAGACGAAAGAATGAGATTAAACGTATTCTAGACTTCAAAGAAGGTTTCTTCCCATGTAAATATTTAGGTTTACCTCTGGATAAGGGGGTCAAATCAAATCACTTATGGGAAAGCACAATTCAAAATATCTCCAAGAAACTAGATCAATGGAAAGGTAAATGGTTATCAAATGTGGGAAGGGTTGTTATGATCAGGTCAGTCCTCTCTGCAGTTCCTATTTATCAGATGATGAGCATGAGAATCCCGACAGGTATTAATAAGGAGATTGCTTGAAAGTTAAGGAGATTTTTCTGGCAAGGGTCGGAGGAGAAATCTAAACTAGCTTTAATTGCTTGGAATAAGATTTGTAAGCCAAAAGAAGAAGGAGGTTTGGGAATAAAAGACCTTATGCTTCAAAACAAGGCCTTGGGGGCAAAATTAGTATGGAGAATGATTAAAAACCCAAAGGCAAAATGGGTTAAAATACTAAGATATAAATACTTACTAGGAGAAGAGGAGGAAAGTGTTTGTCGTTCTGATAATTATCCGACGGGCTCACACATATGGAACTTCATAAAAGAATGTAAAGATATAGTATTAGAGTCCCTTTCTTGGGACGTGAAAAGCGGGGATAAGGCTCTTTTCTGGGATGACTCATGGGGTGGAAAATTGGCCCTACATGAAATTCTTGGGAACGATCAGCTAATTGAACTAATCAAACAAAGTAAGGGAGAGCGGGTTAAAGACTATTTTTCACAAATCAATAATAGTGAGGGTAGCAGCTGGGCATGGAAATCTCTAGAGGAACTCAGACTTCCCCTTGATTTCCAGAATAAACTTAACAAGGCTCTACAAGAACGAAACTTCTATCCATGCTCTGGGGAGGACACAATTATATGGGCTGCCTCAAAGAGTGGTGTATACAACTCGAAAGAAGGTTTCAAAGTTATTTCTGGGATAGATAATCCACCAACCAGTCTTCCCATTGATCTATGTTGGAATAGAAACTATCTTCCTAAGGCAGGTCTATTCTCATGGGCAGCTTTACAGAAAAGGATTCTCACCGCTGAATGGTTTGAAAAAATAGGGTACCATGGTCCTTCTAGGTGTGCCCTGTGTGAGAAAGAAAGTGAGATGATTAATCATATTTTGTTAAATTGTGAGTATGCCAATAAATGCTGGCTTTGGATTCTGGAGAAATTAGATCTGAAGACTGCTCTTCAAAATGATATCACAGAAGTTTTTATTTCATGGCAAAGATCATGTAAGGAGGATTTATATAGTAAAATGAGATACATAATCCCATCTCTGTTAATTTGGGAATTATGGAAGGAAAGGAACCGTAGGATTTTTCAAGATAAAAGGATGAACATTGAGACTTTTTTGAACAAATTAGAGGCAAATATAGTAGAAATTACAAACAATAGAAATATGCTGGGACAATCAATGATGAAATTCTCACTAGAAGACAACAACCAGAGAAAGAAGTGGTATGGCTTGAAAGTTCCTCTCTGGATTGGATCTAGCATTGACAATAAATCCTTATCAAGGGCGAACTGTAAATGGAAACCACCGGAGCAAGGATGGATTAGGTTGAACTTTGATGGGGTAGCTAGGGGAAACCCAGGGATGGCGGGTATAGGGATATGTTTACATAATGCGGAAGGAAAGTTATTAGGAAGGTTAGAAAAACCTATAGGAATTAAGACAAATAACGAAGCTGAAATAGAAGCTATAAGATTAGGTCTGGCTTGGTGCAAAAAATGGAGGCTTAAAAGAATTGCGATTGAAGGAGACTCATCTATTATTATAAATGCAATAAGACAGGGTAGAACGCCGAACTGGAAACTAAATAGTGCTATTGAACAAATATTGGAATCTCTTAAAGTTATAGGAGATTATACAGTGAATCACATTTACAGGGAGGGCAATATAGACGCAGATAAGTTAGCTAACCTAGGAGCTGACGGGCAAGAAATTGAAGAAATTCATGAGAGTTTGAAAGAAGAACTCGAAAGGTGAAGAAAAATGATTTCAAAATAGGAAATCAAGATTAGATGTAAATAAATGTAAATGAATTTAAAGGTAAACAAGTATAGATACATTTGTGAGTATAGTATAAAAATGCAAAAATACACACACAAACACACACAAACACACACACATATATATACTGCCCTCTTACATAGTAGACTTCAAGATAGGGAATGTAAGAAGTTAACATCTCATTTAGTCAAAACAATCATCATATATTAAGGGCATGCCAAACCTACAATGAAGTCTCATCGATCACAAAAATGATAATCTTTAAAATAGAAAATGTTATGACAAATTAAAAGATTCGTAAAGTGCCCATAAATTTCTTATGTTCATAGCTTGACTGTCAATAGAAATGGACTCAGAATGTAATGTTTTATTTAGTAGACTAACTCATGGATTAAGATTTGAAATTCCTTAATTTCATCAATACCTAACCTGAACTAGCTTTATGAGGATTGAATCATGAAAATGATTAATTAACTATAAATTAGGAGAATAGAGGTTGCATGGTGTCTTTCTATTTTGCAGGTATACAGGGAAAGCATAACAGACCAAAAAGGCAGAAATAAAGAAAAAGAGGCTCAAGAACTTATCAAAGCTAAGGCAAATACTCGAAGAGTGAGGATGAGAGAAAATAACATGATTTTTCAAAAGCACAGTTAAAATTAAAGGAAGGCTCATTAGCTCTAAAGATAAGAGCAAGGTATATGTAATCTCAATCTAAATAAATGTACGACACAGGATGGGAATGCTCATCAGTTCTTCTTAAAAGACCATTGTATATAAAAGATTAATATATATGTGTTAACTATCATGGAGGTATGCCTCCATTAATCTTTACTAAAGAGGGAATGCCCTCTTCAACTCCATCAAGTGGAGCTTTGTAATCCTACGCCTGTAGGAACTCTAAACTTGATTTGTTTCTGGACAAAAGTCCCGGGCCAGATTGGAGGTTTTCTTCCCCATTCTTTCCTACCAGTGCCCGCACAAACGGAGGAAAATGTAAAAAGATAAATTTTAAATAGATAAAATCAAGGCTTCGACCGTTTATTGATAAAAAAAAAAAAAGGCTAAAATGAACATCTAATTATAAATGCTAACTTTTTAGGATGGTACACTTCTATATCTATCTTCTTCATGGGTTCATTCCCTGATGTATCATGATTTTGATTCCTATTTCTACAATATTTGGAAATGCATCCATTTTGATTTTAATTAAATAATTTTATGTTTCTCTATCCTAAATTATTTATAGCCACTCTAGATATGTACTAATCAACTTTATGTCCAAATCCATTGCATAGTTGACAATATCCATAAAAGGGTCTGTTCCTTAAATTCATTCGACTTTTGCAATTACTAGCCTTATGATCAAATCTTTTTCATGTAAAGAACTAAACATTTTTATTTAACTTGATTCTACATTGAATGGCCTTATGTCCAAAATTATTATAGAAAAAATAATAAACATTAAAAGAAGGGTACTTTCGAGCATTAGGTTGTTTGACCAGAAGTTTCCTTATTGAGATCTTTCGAAATCATATATGTTTTCCTTTAGTAGTTTCTTCTATTTTTTTTTGTCTTGCTTCAATATTCTTTTGTTTATCCTTTACTTTGGTACACTGATCTGAACATTCATTGGTTACAAAACCTACTCCTTGGTCTTTTAAGGTTCTTTGAGCTTCCATAATTTCATCAATTTTTAGAGTGCTTTCCTTTATCTTATCTCTTGGCTTCAAATTCATTACTTCTTGATCAAGATTTGTATACATTTTTATCTTTTGTTTGATTATTCCATTCAAGCATTCTTCAAATTTCATGCTTTCTTCAACTCTCAGTTTTAGATTAGCAATTATTCATTTTCTTGATTCAATTCCTCACTTGTTTCCCTATATATTTCTTTGAACTTCTTGACCTATTCTCTCAATTTTCTAACACATTCATTTTCTTCTTTTATGTTTTCTTTCAGATTCTTGTTTTTAATTGCCACATTCTCAAGATCATCAAGAGAGGTTAATAATTCTCCATGACTTTGTTCAGTGTTCTCCATAGCTACAATCTATTCAACCTTTCCAAGATCTTCCTTAGGCAGTTAATTAATCTCTTCTCCAAGGAACCACAACTCTGATACCAATTGGTGAGCAACTATAATATTGAGGGGCGAGGGGTGAATCAATATTCCCTATTTTTTTATATATTGTAAACCTCAAGTTACACTTTTCATTCACTGAAGTAAAAACCAAACAAAAAAAATGAAGAATGAATAACATGAGAAAAGATAACACCATATTTTTATTGTAGAAAATCCAAATGGGAAAAACCACAAAGAGGGTTAACTTTCAATATTGTATAACTAGTTATAGAATATTACAATGCTCATTGCACATTGCATGACTCACTACTAGAGGGATCACTGCCCAAGAGAAAAAGAGGCTCATTGCCTAAAGATAATATAAAATGAACTATTATAGTTGCATCTGATGTATGCATAAATTAGTTCCTTTGTAGTTCAAAACACAAACTTGATACACTTCACCCATCCTCCACTGATTTGCACAGTTTGATATCCTTGTGTAGATTCACATACTTATCACATTCACTTGTATCATAAATCCTATATATGTATGTCCATTTCTCTCCTTAAAGGATATATATACTATTTCGAATCATATATTGTGTCGGCCAAGATGAAGTGCTAAGTAGTTGGCTAGGGTAAATCATTACATGTTTCATCAATGATACACCACATTTGCCTCAATATGTCATCCAAAATGCTATCAATATTGATGTCCACTTGAGATTATATGTTTCAATCAAACCTCAGTCCTACCTCAAATTTATAGTATCAAGAACATCCATGCAACAAAGTGCGTAATACTGATCATCTGTCCTATTTTGGAGGAACAAAGAAACTGGAAAATAGAGTCACTAGACTAAAAATAGAAACCAACTGAAGCACCAAAAATCACGGGCACTTGAATATAGGTACATTAGTTGTACCAAAATATACTATCAAATCATTACATGTTTCATCAATAATACACTCCACATTTGCCTCAATATGTCATCCAAAATGCTATCAATATTGATGTCCACTTGAGATTATACGTTTCGATAAAACCGCAGTCCTATCTCAAATTTATAGTATCAAGAGCATCCATGCAACAAAGTGTGTAATACTGACCATTTGTCCTATTTTGGAGGAACAAAGAAATTGGAAAATAGAGTTACTAGACTAAAAATAAAAACCAATTGAAGCACTAAAATTCACAGGCACTTGAATATAGGTACACTAGTTGTACCAGAATATACTGTCAAAAGAGCATAACCATATTTATCTTTTCCAATAAATGTGAATCAAAATTGTATCAATAAGTGCCTAAAAATCATAGTAGGATAACTCAACAAAAGTGTGTTGACATCAATGACAACCAATATGGTAACAACAAAATTCTCCTTCAAAAATGACAATATTTCCAACAGTTATCTTGCAAGAACGAGAACTCAAGTTGGAGGGAAAGTATTATAGCCAAAACCAACATCTTCTAAAGTTCTATGGAGGACTTCCAAGGGTTGTGGTTTTGAGGAATAAAGAGGCTTCTTTGTACATCCTTTTTGGTGGTTTTTGAGCTCTTACCATTCCATTAATTCAACCTTTTGGGTGTAGGAAAAATGTTAAACAATTAAACATGTAGATTTCTCTGTAGGAACAAACGATAGGTGGGAGACACAATGAGGTTTTTCACATGTACATTGGTGCTGCTATGATGGAGACAAAGAGGAAATGAAAGTTATTGTATTGTAAACATATTTATTATTGATAATGAAAACTTTGCCTCTCTTCTTGGTGGAGGTCTTTTATTGCAAGGGTTTCTCCATGTAAATCCAGTGTTATGTGTTGATCTTATGTTGCTGATTTATGCTTTATTGCTGCTACCTTACCCTAATGTTAACCATTCTTTATTTTTGTTATAAGTTTTCATAAGATAGGTTTATTAAGAATGATACACATGCTTATTTTTGGTATAATTAAGAAGGATCTAATCATGGGTTTTCACATTAAGGTATCTTAGTTTTTAGATTTGCATACGAGTTTCAAATTTTCATGTTCTAACAATCCATGCCTTGAATCTCATTCTTTGATAATTTTATTGGATAGAGATTGATCTTCATAATCTTTTTGTATTGAATTTTTTATTTCCAATATGAAAGTCATCAAAGGAGACCATCAAAGAGATTGTTAGCTGATAGAAAAATTAGTCCTAAAGTCATTTTCATTCTAAAATGTCCATGGTTTAGTAGCCTCCCAAGGCTTATAAGTTTTTGATGACAAAATTATATTGGATTTGGATCATGAGGTAGAATAGAATAGATACAATAATGACGAAGTATTTTCCAAGCTTTATCACCCTCAAGGGATTTTATTACCTATTTGACACATAGATTTGTATGCCATCTTTACATATTTATGAGACTAATCCCTATATACTCATAACATATGAAACTAGATTCATATATAACTTGATGAAAACCTTTACCTTGGTTTGCAAAGCCCCATATAAACTCTCTATGGTTTTTTCAATATTTTGGTAGGATGCTTTAGAAGGCACCCATCATGAGTAGTTGTAAACATGGATGGATACAAAAACTTTAGAACAAACCTAAAATTTTTGTCTAAGAGACAAAAACTTAGTAATCTAAAATAAAACAATTTCCCACTTTATTATTACCATAAATAAGAAAAATATTGAAAGGAAAAATATATGCCTTAAAACTTGGAGAATTCCCTACAATGAATCCACTTCCACCCAAAAAAAATGAGCTTTTTTTTTTAATAAAAAAATTATGAAAGAAAGATTACCTATAGGATTGATTTGTTTTCTATTGAATCCTTGAACTAGAGACTAACAAAATGATAATAAATAATAATTCATAATTGTGTGTGTGAATTTTGTACCTAGCTGTAGACACAACACTTCAGTAAAACATTAGAGGTTAGCAAAAACCAAAATCTTGCAAATAATTAAAACTAAGCTAACCAGGTGATTTACTGCCTTCTAGTAGGTGCGAGTAAGATGTTCTCAGATTGGAATCGAGATTAGTGACAATGCAACACCTAAACGGAGGATTTGAATGCAAAATGATGAATGTGAAATGAATGCAGATTATTCTAGATTTTTATATTTTCTGTGCAATAATATGGAAACTGTATTAATCTAAACTAAATGAATGAAATTGAGATTGAATGTAGATTTAATCTAAGACGGCTATGAATGAATATGAAAACTATGATATGAAACTATGTAAAAATTATGATCAACTATGAAAGATCTCACAAATCGCCTGTCGCAAGTGCTTGATCCTTCAATCGCCAATTCACCAGAGTAATTGTGCAAATTCGAGTGTTGTTAATTATGAAGAGCTGAGCCTTGATTTTATAGAAATCTAGGGCTTTGTGTTATGTATGTGGAGCCTAATCAGACTTTTCCACAGGGTCAAGGGGCAGCACCCCTTGCGGGGACCCCTGAGGGGTAGCGCCCCAGGGTGGGGTTGAGGGGCAGCACCCCTCGACGCCAGGAATGACTTAATAATATTGTAAAGTGTCAGCCATTTATTTTCTATTAGTTGGAGTATTTTTGCCCTAATTTCATTATGTCAAAAATACTTGTAAAAGGGCTTAGGGTTTGAGATTCATTGTATGAGGGATTATTGTAGCTTCCTGTGGCGGTATTGAGTTGCAGGTTTCAGATTGTAATCGCTGGATAATAATAAAAGATATTGGACTCGTTGTTGGTGGACATAGCTTAGGGATTGGGTGAACCACGTTAAATTCTATGTTGTTGTGTTCTCTTCTGTTTGTTAATATTTGCATTTTCTGCTTATTATCCTAACACTTTGAGGATACAAGAGAAAGCCACAAATCACTCTTGATAAACTCATGTTGATTTTTGAGTTATTAGGAAATTAGAGATAATTAACTTACAAAAATCATGCAAAAGCAGTGTTTTACTTAAAATAGAGTTTAGATCAAATTTCAACTCATCATCAGCTGTTGAGTTTCAATTTTAAAATTGATTGTTAATTTCTAGTTGACTGCTTTTCTGATTGTGCATGATTTAATTATAAATTAATTTAAAAATAAAGTGATTTATTCTCAACGTAACTGATTTTTGAATTAAAACAATTGATTTATGGGTTAATCAATTATTAAATCAAACTTTATTCAAAAACTATATTATTAAAAATTGACAATTGACATTAATTAATTAAATAATAATTTAATCAATTAGTCATGAGATTTTAGATTTATTGTCAAAATTAAATAATATAATTTAGGAATAATTTAGAATTAAATTTAATTAAATAATTAAGTGGCAATATTAAATCTAATTAATTAAATATTCAAAATATTCAATTAATCAAACTTTAGGACAAATAGAATTTATCGCCAAATAATTATGAAATTAAAGATAATTAGGATAAATAGGAATATTGCTAGGAACATTCCCTGATGTAGAATTTAGGATAAAATCAATTAGGATTGGATAATGTGCAGATGTTCCTTAGGTTAGGACTTTAATGTCGATTTCGTTAGAATTTGAAGATGTAGGAGGTTAATGAACTTATAGCCCATTTTTGGGGTATTACATTTTGCTCCTCTTTGAATCACTGTGCAAAGCATAGTGGTTCAAAGGATAGTCTGTGTCTGATATATATGTATGAAATTGATTTCTTTTGAAAGATTAACCGATTCCAAGATAGAAATTGATTGAAAGATTTGAAGATGCAAGATTTAAGATTTAGGTCCTGACTGACCAAAGATAATGTCAACTATAGCAACAATGAACCAATGATTACGAAAAAGTGTCAGAATGCCTAATTTTGAACCTTATGATTGTGAAGAAGTGAGTGACCGATTCCAGACTTGAATGTCCTTGCATGAATCATATTGGTATCACATCCTGAACCCATCAGTTACGAAGAAAGAAGGAAATGACGCTAATGAACCGATAGTTACGAAAAGCTGATACAGTTTACAAGATAGATTTAGGATACTAGATTGATAAATCTGATATGCCCCAAGAGATGATAGATTTTCCCCAAGTGATGAGGACTTTAGATGAATTAGCAACTAGATGTGGTTGTTGTCTTGATTACTAAAAGAAAGATTTGATTAACAGAATTGAGTTACAGACTTGAATGATGTGCAATACCATGCCCCCTTTGGGATGAAAATTGAAATCTGACAAGAAAAATCAGCATTGAATGATTTAGAAGCATGTTAATTGATTTGAAAAGTGGTTATACACATCCGAGAGCATGTTCTACATCATTTAAAGGTCCTGGAGACAAAGTTTGACTAGGTCTGACCACGAGTTGACCATGGGTGACCAAGTTGAAATTTCAATAGTTTGATGTAAGATAATCAGTTAAGTTGAATTCTGGATTTCTATGATGATTGAAGGTTGATTATGCAAGTAGTCAGACGTTCTAAATCACAATTTTGACATAGTAAATGATCTCAGATTTCAATTTTGATCCCAAAAATGGGTTTAGAACATCGAAATTAGCCAGGGGTGCAATTTTCATGAAAAACAAAGCACTTTTGAAAATTAGGTCAAAAGCTATATAAGGACCAAAAGGGTAATTTTCAATTCATTATTCTTATTTGACTTTTGAAACTTTGTGGAGCCCTCTGAGTGAGAAAATGGCTGAGCTGAGAGTACTTGTCTCTTCCCATCGATTTGAGCATAGCTAGAGACATCAGCGGCCTCCGCAATATGGGCATCCGGTAAGTGGACCTCTGTGCCTCTTTGTAAATTCCATTTTTTCATGTTTGTAGCATTTTTAGGTTGTTTTTCGTACGTTTTAATTTTTCAATTCTCGCATGTATGGAAAATCATACGACTGTCCTTTGTGACTCGTACGAATTTTCAATGTCCTATAGAGTGTTGTGTCAGAACCCTCGTAAACTTGTTTTATGGGGACCCAAGAGTCGTATGACATTTCATCAGGTCCCTCATATGTCGTACGATGATCCCTAGAAAGTCGTATATGCATGGTTTGTCGTATGGGACCCTACTAAAACTCGTACGAGTTTTGGTGCCAATCTGAATTTTTGTATGGAAAATAGTGAGCTTAAAACTCATCTTTAGGTCAAAAATTTTGATTTTTTGATTCCTTAGGCTAATTGCTGAGCATGTAATGTACCTTCTGAGATAGTGAACTTGTGAATTTTTGTACATTTAGCCTATTTTTCAACCAATTATTGATAGGATTCCCCATTTCTATTTCATGTAGGTGATATACCCTGATGTTCATGTGCACATTTCACATCCTGTGACTTAGAGACTCTGTGTTTCGTTGCTTGACCCTATGAGGGTTCACCTTGCTTCTTGTGGATTCGAGTACTTGATTCGATTGCTTGAGATTAGGGTTAACCATGGACTATTGACTGCATTGATAGAGCGGTTTCATTCAGAGACCTAGACTTTCCATCTACCGACTGGAGAGATTACCATCACACCTGAGGACATGTATAGGATATTACGTATACCATTCCATGGTCAATGTCCAGATTATGTGAGCTCGGGACAGTTTGGATTACATACTTTTAGATGGCTATTTGAGATGATACATAGTTGACTAGTTCTATTTCTTGGGAGCTATTAGTGCAGTGCTATGGGCAGACCCATAGATTAGATTGTATCCTAGCAGGCATGATAGGAGGTATCATCATGTTTGACCATCAGCAGAACGGTCTATTAATGGGCTGGGCCCTGATGGTTGCATGATTGATGATGACTCCTTCTGAGTTAGCTTGGGGTCAGTGCATGCTTGCACATATGTTCTCTGAGATGCACAAGATTTTGTATCAGGAGGGAAAGTCTTTTGCTTCTGGTGCATTAGTTCTTTAGATATGGGCTTGGGAGCACATCCCAGTTTGTAGACCAGTGTGTCAGCCACAATGCTAGCCATAGGAGCCAGTCATATATATATACTCTGGTTATCTTACACAAGTGCACATGGGTCACATAGAGTATTTTAGGCGGTGTCTAGATGATATGACTTTTGTAGTATGGAGACCATATTTGTTGATAGGCTAGCCCACTGTGAGGGAGCAGTTCGGTTATTTCTGTTAGAGCCATGTACTGATTGGACTATCCACTACTATTATTGAGCACTTCCTAATCACTAGAGTATGGAGGTAGTATGGCATCATTCAAGATGCACTAGAGGAGCTTGTAGCTTATGCACGAATCCATAGAGAGCTTGGTTTAGGATGGGGTCCCAGATTTTCATATGCTCTCTGTACACAAGAGTACAATAGTATTGTTGGTAGGGACTGGGATTATAGAGTAGATATTCCTGATGCTGGTGTTATAGATGGATTCATTAGATGGCTTGCAGAGCATCCTGTACATAGGTTTTCAGATCCCACAGAGTTGATACCTTCCATGGAGGAGGCCATGGATGTTATAGGTGCATAGGTTCTAGTTGGTCAAGGACAAAGACACGCAAAGTACAAATGCCCCAGCCTACACCTCTAAGGCCTAGAGTGATATTCACTCCTCCATAGAGACCTTTTGGACAGATGAGACCACCTCGTTCCTCTAGTTCTTCAGCAGGCAGACCTGTAATGTTACACAAAAGATCTACTAGAGGAGAGAGTGGTACTTTGGGTAGTGTTGGTACAACAAATGAGGTTCTGGGTGTAGAGAAGGATGTAAGTGCCGGTCCTGATCCTTTACAGGATGATTCTAGTTTTGATCTTGGTGCTGAGGTTAGACACTGTAAGGCACAAAGAGCAGAGACCACAGAGCAGCCAATGGTAGATATTGAGATGCCTGCGAAAGATGTAGATCCTAGCGTACCATTGAATCCTCAGGAGATTATTAGATGATTGAGATTATAGGTCAGGGACCTGAAGGTATGGAGTGCTCGGTGGGAGGAGCGATTCATAGAGACTGATAGACAGAGATCTGAGCTCTGAGAGGAGAACAAGCGATTATAGGTAGAGGTTATACATCAGACCTCGAGAGCTGCTTATTATGTTTCTATGTATTATGCTATTGTTCCTACTACTCAGAGAGTACCCACATACTCTCAGTATATGATAGCATTAGAGGGAGCTAGAGCACCTAGAGCCGAGGTAGTACCTAATGCACCACAACCACCTCCACCAGATGCAGAGGATCAGGCAAACATCTGATCTGTCTAGAGACATTCTGATATTTTTTCCATTTTATTATTCATGTATACTATTCTGACATTTGATAGCTCACATGAGCTCATTTCTTTTTACTTTGTGCCAGTAGTGCACCCTTGACTAGTTTGAGTTATATGATATGAGATCAAGATTTTGGTTGTGACCTCATGTGTACTTGTCATGTTTTTGATTTATGATGATATCATGTGATGTAAATGGTATGAGTAGAGTAGGATGTATGTATGGATTTATGCAATGCAATGACTTCTTTCAAATGTATGAATGTTATGCAAATGTGATTAATTATGGAAAGTGTATGTAATGTAATAGATGGAATGAATGATCATGAATATGTAATGTAAATGCAATGATACACATGAATATTGATTTTGTTTTTGGAATGTCGGATTAGATATAAGCACCAAGGTATAAACGCCAGGATGACCTGAATATCATGTCCATTTTGATATAGCAATTTTTATAAGCATCAAAACATAGATGTCGTGATGACCAAAATATGCCTTGTGTTACAAACACATCAAGCAGTCAAGAGATCATTCTAAATCCAATGTGAATTACCCGTAGTGACCCTTTATCATTCACATCCTTAGGTAAGATCACATTTCACAATAGGAGAAATAACTCACTCAAAAAGACAATAGTTAGATCAAACTTCCTTGAATTTTTTGGGTATCAATGGTCGAGGTACTCATGGCCATCCAATTTGAGATAGAGGCTCTTACATATAGACACCATTTCAATCCAGAATTTCCAAAGTTGTTAGATTTTCACATACAAGCAGAAAATAAAGAAAAGATTATGCCCCCAGTCATCACTCTCTAAATCCTGTAAAGGACATCATCTAAGAGCTCGAAGGGACACAATATGAAAAAATCTCAATGTGAATCAGTAAGCATACAAGGAGATAAAAACATGTAAAAGAATAGATTGTTTTCAGTTTGATGTTTGATTGCGTTATTGTAGATGCAAAATCCTCTCTGGAGATGAGACAGACAGATAGAATCAAATGAAGCTTCAAAGGATTCTGACTGGATATGACACGTCTAAAGATACTAGAGGCCATAGGATATGACATTGATTGCCCCCAAGTTTGAAACATTGATAGGACACATACGCTTGAGCCAATTGGTGTACAGATCGACTTATTGAAAATAAGAATATGGAAACAAACTAGGAGATATGTACAAACTAAAGCAAGAATGAAAGCTGGGAAAGACCAAGATTGCACTGATAGATGGAGCATTTTGAAACAAGTGGCACTTGTTTGCTAGGTTTTCACCATCTTGGTAGAGATTCTATTTTTGCTATCAAGGCGCCTATTTCCAGGTTTTCGCCAAGGCACTTTTTTCTTTTTCTCATTTTTTTGTATTTTTCAGTTTTTCAAATTTTTTTTGTACTTTTGATATTTTTTGATTTTTTTGTGAATCATCAAGGTGCCTATTGCTAAGTTTTCACCAAGATGTTCATTTTTTAAGGACTTTTTCTGATTTTTATGATTTTTTAGGACATTTTGCAAAGATTGAATGGCTTAGGCATAAAATTTCTTCAGATGGAGAACGTTGATTGGTTCTCGAAGCTGTTCTCCTTCAGTCATTGAGAGTTGATAGGCACCAGAGCCAAAAGTAGCAGTAATAACAAAGGGACCCAGCCAGTTGGGTTCAAACTTCCCCTTGCGTTCTCTATGTGATTGATTTTTAGGATTCTCTCTCAAGACTAGATCGCCAACCTGAAATTCTCTGTGTTTGACTTTCTTGTTGTAGCCTCCAGACATTCTCTTCTGATAGAATCTAAGATGATCATATGTTGCTTGTTTGCACTCATCTAGTAGTTCAAGTTCTTGCAACCTAGACACTCTGTAATAATCATCAGTTACTAGACCATGCATTCTGATTCTTAGTGATGGGATTTCAACCTCAATAGGCAGTACCGCTTCAGACCCATAAACTAAAGTGAATAGTGTAGCCCCAGTGGGCATTCTGATACTTGTTCTATAGGCCCAGAGATTTGGATTGATCATGAGATGCCAGTCTCTTCCTATTTTATTAACTGTGCAATGCATGATTTTCAATAGATTCTTGTTTGAAGCCTCTTCTTGTCCATTCCCTTGAGGATAGTAGATAGATGACCAATGTTGTGTAATCTTGAATTTGGCACATAGATCATCTAAGTCTTTGTTCTTGAATTGTCCACCATTATCTGTGACTATAGAATGTGGAATACCATATCGACATATGATGTAGTTCAAGATGAACATAGATATTTGTTTACCAGTTGCTTGTGTTAAAGGGACTGCTTCTACCCATTTTGTGAAATAATCTGTAGTTGTAATAATGTGGGTATGCCCATTAGAATAATGAGGATGTATGGATCCTATAAGATCAAATGCCCATTGGTGAAAAGGCCATTGAGTAGTGAAGGGAATTAGATCTCTCCTTGGAGCATGAACTAATTTTCCATGCACTTGACACCTTTGACAGTTCTTGGCAAACTTGATAGAATCTTTCTCCATTTTCGGCCAATAGTACCCAGCCCTAATAAGTTTTTAGGCTAGTGTTAAACCATTCGAGTGTGACCCACAAATACCTTCGTGGACTTCCTCTAACGCACATTGAGACTTTCCATTCTAAACATCTAAGTAGTGTACCATCTAGACCTTGTTTGTACAGATCGTGACCAATGATAACATATCGGGAGGCATTGCGAATAAGGTATCTCTTTTCATGACGGTTAAAGGTATCAGGAATGATTTGGTCTTTGAGATAGGAGAATAGGTTTTTATAGCGGGATGAATCATGACCGACAACATTGAAAATCATGTGGGTTTTAGGGGAGTCATATGCAGGATAAGATAGTGCTTCCACCAGGAACTCATAGCGTAGCTCATGTTTAGGCTGTTGTAATAAAGTAGATAATGTTGCCATTGCATCGGTAGCCTTATTCTCTGTTCTAGGTATTTGCTCAAAGGTGATAGATATGAAGTATTTCTTTAGATCATCTACCATTCTTTTGTATGGAATGAGATTTTCATCCTTCGTTTGATACACATCATTGACTTGGTGTATTACAAGTTGTGAGTCTCCATGAATGTGTAATTTTGTTACTCTCCACTCAATTGCTATTTTCATACCATTTAAAAGGGCTTCATATTCAACAATATTGTTTGTACAAGGAAATTTAATTCTAAATGCCTTAGGAATGGAGTATCCTTGAGGAGTGATAAACAAGATGCTTGCTCCAGATCCATTCTATGTATAGGAGCCATCAAAGAATAATTGCCATTCTCTAGAAGAAAGATTCATGATAGAGGAATCTGGAAATTCCATTTGCATTGGTGTGTCATCAAACAAAGGTGCATCTGCTAATTGATCAACAATAACTTGGCCTTAATAGCTTTTCTTTCAACATATTCAATGTCAAATTCACTTAAGAGCATGACCCATTTGGCTAATCTACTCGTGAGGGCGGCTTTGCTTAGTAGTTACTTTAGTGGATCAATCTTAGCTACTAAATGTGTGGTATGAGCCAACATATAATGTCTCAGTTTCTGTGATGCAAAGATCACAAATAGACAAGATTTTTCAATCATAGAATAGTTCTTTTCATATGCCACCAATGTTCTATTGATATAATATATAGCTCTTTCCTTCTTGTTCTCATCATACTGTGCAAGCAATGCCCCTAGTGATGTGTCTGTAGCGGAGACATATAAGATCAAAGGCTTCCCTTGAATTGGAGGCATCAAGATAGGAGGATTTGATAGATATTTCTTGATATGATTAAAATTATTTTCACATTCCTCATTCCATGCAAAGGTCACACCTTTATGTAATGTCTTTGTAAAAGGTTGTGATATGTCTGCTAGCTGAGATATGAAGCATCTGATAGATTGAACTCTCCCTTGTAATGTTCTCATTTGACTGATATTCTTAGGAGTTTCCATGATAGCTTTAACTTTAGCTGGATCAACTTCAATTCCTTTCTTTGAAACAATGTAGCCTAAAAGCTTTCCAGAAGTGACATCAAAAGCACACTTCTTAGGGTTCAGTCTAAGACTAAACTTCTCCATTCTATCTAGTATCTTGCTCAAGTCATTTAGATGTTCAAATCTTGTCATAGATTTTGCCAAAGTATCATCAACATAATCTTCCATAGTTCGATGCATCATGTCATGAAAAATTGATGTCATAGCTCTCTGATATGTAGCACCAACATTCTTAAGCCCAAATGGCATGACATTCCAATAGAAGGTGCCCCATGCACATGTGAAAGTAGTTTTCTCTTGATCTTCTGGAGCAATTTTGATTTGATTATATCCAGAAAAACCATCCATTAAAGAATATATCTCAAAACCCATAGTCATATCCACTATCATATCAATATTAGGTAATGGAAAATCATCCTTAGGGCATGCTTTGTTTACATCTCTGAAATCTATGCATACTCTTATAGATTTGTCTAGTTTTGAAATAGTTACAATATTAGAGATCCATTCAGCATAGTTAATAACATGGATCAATCTGGCTTTTAGTAGCTTCTCTAATTCAGCTTTTACCAAGAGTGCAACATGTGGATGCATCTTTCTCAATTTCTACTTAAGAGGTTTGACGTTTGGAGCTATAGATAAATGGTGCATTATAAGATTAGGATCCAACCCTGGCATATCTGAATATTTCCACGTAAAGTTGATCTTCTTTCATGTTAAGAATGTTGTAAATTTTTTCTTTTCTTCTTCTGATAAGGATTGTGCTACATGAATCAACTGTGGTTCTCCTATTGTTCCCAAGTTGATAGATTGAGTGGGCTCAATTATAATTGGAGATCTGTCCTATAAATGACTCAAAAGGACATCAAATATCTCATCCTTAGGCACCTCAGAGAGGTTTTCACCTTCGGATACATCTTTTATTTTTACTTTTGTAGGTTCTGAGACTGCCACAAAGTGGTTTTTACCCTCAGAACTCCTTTTCTTTTTATTCTTATTCTTATTTTTCTGACTAAGATACTTGATGTATGAATCCGTCATGCTAACACTCATTTCACTGATGGAAGTCCTCATAGGCTCAACTACATTGAGATAGCAAGCAAGGGCATAGTCATTGGGATAGGTATAAATACCTTGGCTCAAATTTGTAGAGGTTTGGTCAAGAAGTTTAGGATGTTGGATAGTCAAAGTGGTGAAAGATTGGGAAATAGTGTTTACGGATATGGATTTGTCATCATTGGTCCTAACCCGATGCTCAAGTTCAAAGGTGATATTACAACTTAAGACGTTCAATTTGTGAATAGGCTCAATGTCTGTGTGGGAGCCCACTTCAACCATTGGTGGATCAGACTCGATAAGTTCACCATTTCTCTCTAGACTTAAATTGGGTTTAGGTGCATATTGGTGAATAACATCAACTTGTTTCTCTGTAATAAGCTCATCTTCTTCTGGAATGGCTCCCCATTCATAGTCATTTGATTCCTCATCTATGCCTCTAGGAAATCTAAGAACATGAGTAAAGTCAGGGTGAATACCCCAAGTAGGGTTACCCTCAGTTCTGATTTGAATTCATACTCATGGGAATCTATCTCAGAATAACTACCACCTTCCTTTTTGTCTGTGTTATTGCCTTCAAGATTAGCTGGTTCTTGTGGTGCAACTATCTCTTGCTCTATAGTAGGTTCTTGTGTTTCTACTACATTAATTCTTTTTATTGGATCATCTTCAGCTTCAAGGAGGTCTTTTATTTCTTTAGGCAAACACTCATAAGGAATGAGATCTTCAGTAGTGTCTAAATCATCACTATCAGATTGTTTTGTTGTTTCTCCCTTTAGTTGATTTTCTATGGATGGCTCAATCTATTCTAAGACATGTGGTGAGTTCTTACTAAGACAAAAAGGCTTCTTTTTATATCCTAGACCTGTTGTATTCTTGTTTGCTCATCCACGATGATCAAGAGGTGATAGAAGACTTTTACCCTGTAATCCTAGAGGTCCTTTTCCTTTATATCTCATTTTTTTGATCAACTTATCTCCTGGGCCATATGACTTAGAAGGGATATTCAATGTTTTAGATTCACATGTTTGAACAACTTGAGATTCAGGTCCATCTTTGTATAGCCATGCAAGCACAGCTTCATCCTCTTCACACTCTTGTTTATATACTTGTTCTGCAACAAAATTTCCTTTATATGCCTCAAGAGGTTCTTTAGACTCAATTTTAGACTATTTTAGAGTTTGCCCATGGGACTTAGGTGAGATAGGGAGAGATGTCAAAGATAAGACTAGCTCTATAGTATATTCTCCCATACCATTTTCTTTGATCTTAACCTCTTTAGCAATGTCTTCCATTTTGGATGTTGAAGCAATGTTTAGCTGCTTAGTGGAAGATTCTCTGTTATTGGGAACAAGTTTATCAACACTTTCTTTCAATGCATTGCAAGTTGTGTATAGATCAACTGGAATCGTCACTTCTACCCCTTCATACAGAAATTTCAAACACTGATGATATGTAGAAGGAATAGCTTTCATTTCATGTATCCATGGTCTCCCTAGAAGGATATTGTAAGCCAAAGGTAGATCAAGAACTTGACATATAGTATCTCTGATGACAGGACCTATTCTGATAGGTAAGACAATTGCTCCTTTGGAAGATCTTTCTTGCTCATCATATTCTTTGATAGTTATCTTCTTTCTAGGATCAATGGCCATTTCTGAAAATCCCAATTGTGTAATCAAGATGAAAGAACAAATGTTTAGACCAGTGCCCCCATCTATCAACACACATTTGAAACGATGGTTTTGGATCAAGACTTCAATATGCAAGGGCTCGTTATGCGGATGACTCAAGGAGTTATCATTTTCCTCTAAAAAGGAAATATACCGTGGAGATGTAAGATGACCAACCATAGTCTGGAATCTATCTAAATCAAGGTTATCAGGAACATTGGATCCAAGCAAAGCTTTGTCTAGAATGGCTCTATAAGCTGGAGATATCCGAAGCAACTCAAACATGGAGATTTTTGCATTTGTATGGTGGAGTTGTTGGACAATACTGTATGATGTAGGCCTCATGTCTTTGGGTTTTGAAGATTTAGATGTAGCCTTCTATTTAGAAGTAGATGAAAGATTGAAAGGCACCTTAGGGACATTTGATGAATTTGGTATTTGTCCTTGCAGATGTGCCTAAGCTTGTGATCGAGTAACTGCATTAGCTGATTGATTTTCTATATCTTTTCTTACAATTGTGATGACATTGAAATGCGTAGATAGACATGATTCAACCATATTGATAACAACATTGTTTCCAGAGAGGCATAATTGACTTTAGCACCCATATTAGGCTGAGAAGAAGAATCTTCTTTACCATGTTTAGGAAATAGTTCTGTGAATGCTGTATGATCATTATTGCTCTTATGATTATCAATCGTGATTTCTCCATTATCAATTTTGTCTTGTATGATGTGCTTTAAGCAAATGCAGTTATTAGTCTTATGACCCTTGTTGCGATGGAATTCACAAAAATCATTCTCTCTCCACCATTTTAGTTTTGGTTTGGGATCAAAGAATTTTATCTCAGGCAAGTAGATGATTTTGTTTGCCAATAGAGTTTTCATGGAAGATTCCAAGGATTCTCCAAGAGGAGTGAATTTTCAATTAGGATCTGTAGCCCAAGGTTTATAATCAGATGAATTTTTGTTGGGCTCTGTTGCTTTAGCTTCAGAAGATTTGATGGCTTGGGTACCCACAGTGAGATTGAAAGCAGGTGCCTTAGATGGGGCACAGATAGTATCAACAACACCATCTGTGACAACGCCTTTATTCTTGTTCCAGTGTTTTTTCTTGTCCTTAGAACTAGATCCAGATTCATACTTGTCCTTTTGAAGTGTGATGTCTCCTTTTTTCACAAGTACTTTCTCAATTTTGATCGCATTATCTACCATCTTATCAAAGGATGTATGATTTTTCATTTGTAAAGGGTAATTGATTTTTGGAACAAGATTGTTGATGAAGATTTCCAGATTCTCAGTTTCTGGAATGGGTCTAGCATATAGAGAAAATTTATTCCTCCATCTCTTCAGAAATGTCAAGAATGGTTCACCTGGATATGGTTTCAAATTGCAGATGTTCATCATGGTGACCGGATGTTGGATATTGTAGGAGTATTGTTGGTAGAATAGTTTGATTAACTCCTCAAAAGTTTTGATAGTTGGAGGCATTCTAGAGAACCAATGAATGGTTGACCCTCCCAGAGATCGAGGGAAAAGATGCATTAAGTAGGTTGGTTCGTGCATGAAATCCATTGATTGAGTACAACATTCTCTGACATGATCTTGAGGATCAGAGTTTCCATTATACTTATCATATTTAGGCATCTCCACTCTTTTAGGGAATGGTGGCATGTACAAGTCTTTATCAAATGGAAAAGGGCATAGGGCCTCCATGGAGAACTCCTTAGGTTCCTTCTCTTTCTTTAGTTTGTTAAGTTTGAATTGCATGGCATGCATCTATTTCATCATGGTTGTGATAGGAGTTTCTTCCTCATGTGTAATGATATCCTCAACATTAAAGTTTGGAGGAAGTTTAGCTCCTTGATGAGCTAACTCTAGAAATTATGCCTCTCTATCTTCTTTCAAGAAATGCTTCATCATTTTCTTGAATTCATCATCATTTTAATATTTAGCAATTTCAGAAGGTGTAGGTTCTTGATCCACACCATTTTGAGAATGGGGTCCTTGAGACCCGTGTTGTGTCTATCTATGAGACATGTTAGGAGTTTTAGGACTCCCTGGGATAGATTGAGGAGGAGTTTGTTGATTACCTCCATGAGTTGATGGAGGGGGTATATAACCAGTTTTCAATCGAAAGTTTCCAAGACTGTCATCTTTGTAAAGACCAGAATTGTAGAGTTGCTCAAGAGTGGGACCCTTGTGAATAGTCAAAGGTGTGGTGTTAAGTGCTTCTCTAGATTTATTGTGCGAGGAAGCTCTAGTTTCCACCATTAACCTTGGGTGAAGCAAGAAAGCAAGATGAAGACAACTGAAGAAAGACCTGATTCAAGAAGATCGAATGACGCAACCTTGTCAAGATTGAATTGATTGAAGATTTGATTGGATGTAAATGAAGGATACTGTTCCATAGTAGTGTGGGTAGATGCCCAACATATGGTGGGCATGAGCTCATAACCCTTAGCCGTTTAGTAACAAGATTAAATTTTGAAGATAATTTTGACAAGGTTTTGACACAAGATGAAAAAGACTCAAATCGATAAATTAGAAGGCTAAATCAGAGTCAAGAGACCACTTTAGGAAATGAATGGATTTGCTTCTAGTTTTTGCTCTATTCCTAACACAATGACTATTTTGACAGAATCTGGAAATAGGCTGTAAAAATTGGATTTCTGAAAAATTTGACTAATCTTTGACAACTTTTTGAAAATTCTCAAATGAGTTTCAGAAAACTTGTACGACACTGGGTATGCTATCAAACAACAATTGCAAGACTCATACGATAATTGCTGCCAAAGATAATGCTTCTTTTGATTTCTGGTGACAACACTCGTACGACAATATACTGGATACCGTATGAAAATACAGAGGTTGTGAAATGACTTTCTCTGAAAACTCGTACGACAATCTGAGACTGTGGGGTGACTTTTGACTCCAGAGAGGAATTTTGCTTCAGATTTTGCAATTTTCAACTTTTCAATTTCAAAGTGTTTGCAATGTTTTCTGTCCAATTTTGAAGATCTGTGTAATAGTCCATTTTAAATAATCCAAGTAGATATCAAGCACGCAAAACAAGAAGCAAAGGAAGTAGGCAATCATCTGAAGACAATGAACAAGGGAAAAAGCAACCTTGTGCATGAACAAGTTGAATAGTTGTAATTTGGAATCACCACTATTTGTGTATGTGTGTGGGGAAAATGTAAGATTCACTCCTAAATCCAAATTCCCAAAAGAGAGATCCAATTTGATCAACCAAGAGGTTAATACACAATCGAATCAATCTATGAAGAATATCAAAGAAAGAATAAATCCTATACTTCCCTATAGTTGGATTAAGCTTGACATCTGAAATAATTGAAGTGCAAATACTAACCTTGAATTAGGGCAGATCTGGAAAATGTTGAATTCTAGCTTATGTATGAACTTTCTGAAGATTCCATCACTTGTTTTAGACTGGAAATGTCGAGGTGGACAAAACCCATAAATCTTTTCTCCAAATTCACACAGGTCAACTTTGACCTTTTAAAAGGTCAAAGACCACATTATTTATTTAAAGTTTGATTCTGATTCTGTTCACAGATCCTAAAAGATTACCGAAAAGGGTATTCAAATTTGCTCTCAGATCTGAGATTCCACACCTGTACCTGCAAGAAAAATGGTTTTGTTGTTTGTTTGGGGGGTTTGCCTTGGTCAAACCCCAGTTTGGAATCAACCTTAATATTGAAATTGAAATAGGAGAATGCTAGCAAGTAGTGGAAATGAATCTAACAATGAAGCTATGCAATTCAATAGATATGCTAATGTATTTGGAATGTAATCAAATATATTGATATGAAAGCTTGAACATAACATTATCAAACCTTCATGATTGTATGCTTGAAATGCACCTTGAGGAAACAATGATATGGATCTTGAAGATGAACAAAGGATCTTGAAGGAAGATCACACCACCATGGTGGCTAGATCTAGGGTTTGAATGATAGATCTTGAATGCTTGAGCCAAATCCCTTCAATAGCTTGAATGCTTAAATCCTTTATCTTCAATGGTGAACTTGGATGAAGAAGAAGACTTGAATACTTGAATGAATACTTGCTTGATCACCCTGAGAACTTGAGAGCTTGATTTCTTGGATGAGATGGAAACTTGATGTTTTTGTGATGTGAAAATGAGATAGGAAGGCCTCCTTTTATAGTGATCTAGGGCACACTCCTCTAGATGGGCCACCTTGAATAATTAAATCCCAATTAGGTCCTCACCTTTAGAAAATATACCTTGATTAAATACCATTAAAGGATTTACCATTTCGGAGCCCGAAACAGTCGACTTGGAAGCGGGAAATAACTTTCCCGAAAGATAAATTACCGGAAAATGAAACCATTAAATCCTGGCAGGAAGAGGTCAAGGTCGAGGTTGACCCTAACTTGGTCAGGGTCGAGGTCGACCCTGACCTAGTCAGGGTCAAGGTCAACTTTGACCTCAAACCCTAACTTTGCCAGATTCTGCAATAGGAGTTCCAGGGGTGCTAGGAACTTAGAAATTGATGTCTGAACAGGACCCAGTGTCAGGAACAGATAGAAAATCCTTGGAATGATGTGATAAAGGACTAGGAGGTCTCATTTATAAATCCTACCTAGAAAATGGAGTCATGGAAGGAGGAAAATGAGGAAAGTCCTTAAAACCTTAACCCTAATTTCACCTAGAATGCAAAAATTGAGTGCAGAGAAGAAGTGGAAGACAAGGGAGAATGTGAAGATGCCAATCATGACCCTAAACCACTTACTTAGAGGGCTAAACACTCATAACATGGAAGTGCTTCCATTTTAAGATGATACACAAGCAATAGTGACTTATTGTGCTAATCCCTAGAAATGCTAACTGTGTATGTTCTCAAAGGTTTTTCAATAACGCACATATTCTTAGAAAATGAAAAATTTGGCCTCACTAGGGTTTGTAGTAATGGTCTGACTCTGAAAATTTTTTGATCTCAAGAGGGAAAACTCCAATCCAAGCGCACCGGGGTTTTGACATAGTCTGAGAATTTAATCAATCAGGAGATGCTAGGGAGATCTGACAGCCCAACAAGAGACCACACCTATGAAGATTTCCTCCACAAGGACATTTATATAGCGACTATTGCTACCATGATGAAAATGGCTATTACCACTTGAGTTTCCATCCACGTGGTTGACCTAATTAAGGGAATGTCCACTACGGTTAACCCTCTCTAAAGGTGACTCAAAAAAGATACCACATGGGGACTAGTTCCAGATTCAAGGATTTGACTTTCTGATACTACCCAAAAAGGGAGTAGAGCATAGTCTTCTAGCCTTTTCATTTTCAACCAAAACAAAGTAGATAGATTAATCTGACACGCTAAGACCAAGGTTATCTCACAAAGATCTATGATGTCAAATGCTTATGGTCTATCAACCCCTTCGGAGAGAGAATGTATCAATCAAAAGTTGAAGACACACAAATCTAGTAGAATGTGAGACACTCTCAGTAACCTCCCTACCTACAAGGGGATCCTTCGTCAAGAAGAGCTTCACATGCATGAACAAGCAGAAGAAGCCCACTCTCTTGAGATCATCCATAAATAGTGTTCATAGGGCCTATTTACTATGTGTAACAGATATGCAGAAAGCAAATCTATGTTCATTTTATAGCCCAAAATGAAGTCTGTGATACAAAAGCGAGAAAAGTCACACAAGATTGACACGTGAGAGTTCATTTTATGTCCAAACCAAAGTGTTATCAGATTGTAGTAGAATACCTGAATTCCTCACAACACGCTTAGTAGATTTTACCTATTTTAGTAATTTAGTTGCGCTTTTCCCAATCAAATTTAGCAAATATCAGTAAAAAATAGAAGATTTCAATTGTTAGGGTTAGCTGTTAGTCAAAATCTGAAAATCAAATATGAAGAACTACCAAAAATTTTGAAGCGATAATCAAATCTTGGAGTCAAAATTTGTATGACAGTGGGTTACCTTCCAGATGACAGTCGGGAAACTTGTACGACAATGGGTGTCTCACCAGATGACAATCAAGCTTCCAAATGACAATGTATAGCTTCTGATATGAGCCTTGATAGAATCAACTATTGTACAATAGTGGGGTCTTCCTGGTATGACTTTCTGACAAAAGTTGTACGAAAAATGTACGGACAGAGAAGGAAATCGTAGAATGGATCAAAAAATGATAGAAAAATAGATAGAAGTGAATTAGAAGAGATGGAAACCCATTTTAGGGCCCCATGGTGGGTGCCAGAAATGTGTGTGTGAATTTTGTACCTAGCTGTAGACACAACACTTCAGTAAAATATTAGAAGTTAGCAAAAACCAAAATCTTGCAAATAATTAAAACTAAGCTAACCAGGTGATTTATTGCCTTCTAGTAGGTGTGAGTATGATGTTATCAGATTGGAATCGAGATTAGTGACAATGCAACACCTAAATGAAGGATTTGAATGCAAAATGATGAATGTGAAATGAATGCAGATTATTCTAGATTTTTGTATTTTCTGTGCAATAATATGGAAACTGTATGAATCTAAACTAAACGAATGAAATTGAGATTGAATGCAGATTTAATCTAAGAAGGCTATGAATGAATATGAAAACTATGATACAAAAATATGCAAAAATTATGATCAACTTGTGTGTGTGAAAATTGTACCTGATCTGTAGACACAACACTCAGTAAAACATTAGAGGTTAGTGATAATCAAAATCGTGCAAAATTGAAAGCTATCTAACCAAGCGATTTACTGCCTTCTAATAGGTGCGAGATTAATGTTCTCAGATTGTAATCGAGATCAGTGACCTAGACGACACCTAAATGAAGGATTTGAATGCAATTCTAGATATGGAATAAATGCAATTAATCTATATTTTTGATATTTTTCTATGCAATAAGAATGATAAAAACTTGATATGAATCTATGCTATTGAAAACTGATATGCTATGCTAATCTAGAAATGATATGAAATATGAATCTAAATGAATGCAAAAAAAAAAAAAAGATTGATCTCACAAAGATGTCGATTCGCAAGAGCTTTGATTCTTCAATTCCAATTCTCCAGCGTGATTGTGCAAAATATGAGATGATTTGTGAAGAGCTAAAGCCTTAATTTATAGAAATCCAGGGCTTTGGAGGTGCATGGGAAAAGCCATAAATCACTCAAATAACTCAACTTGATTTTTGAGTTATTTTTAAATAAAAGATAATTAACTCACAAAAACATGCAAAAGCTAAGTTTTAACTCAAAATAGAGTTTAGCTTTAATTGATAATTGATAGTTGTCTGCTTTTATGATTGTGCATGTTTTAATTATGAATTAATTTAATAATAAAGTGATTTATTTCCAACTTAACTGATTTTTGAAAATAAATAATTAATTTATGGGTTAATTAACTATTTTATCAAACTTTTATTAAAAATTATATTATTAAATAATGACAACATGCTTTAATTAATTAAATAAGAATTTAATCAATTAAAGATAGGAATTTTGATTTATTGTCAAAATTAAATAATACAATTAATAATAGATAGAATTAAATTTAATTACACAATTAAGTGGCAAATATTAAATCTAATTAATTAAATATGAAAATATTCAATTAATCAAACTTAGGATAAATGTGATTTATCACCAAATAATCATTAAATTAAAGATAATTAAGATAATTAGGAATATTACTAGGAATATTCCCCGATGCAAAATTTAAGATAATCAATTAGATTTGATGATGTTTAGATGTGCCTTAGATTAGGACTTTGATGTCGATTTCATATGATTTGTTGATATAGGAGATTAATGAACTTATAGCCCATTTTTAGGGTATTACATTTTGCCCCTCTTTGAATTACTGTGCGAAGCGCAGTGGTTCAAAGATAGTCTGTGTTTGATAAAGATATGAAACTGATGTTTGAAATTAATAATTGATATGAGACAGAAGCTGATTGATATTGAATTAAGATGGAGATAATAGGTCCTAAATGACCAAAGATAATGTTCACTGTAGAAGCAAATGAACCTATGATTGCGAAAAAGTGTCAAAATGCCTGATTCTGAACCTTAGGATTGATAAGAAGTGAGTGACCCGTTCTAGACTCGATTGTCTTAGCAGAACTAGCAGGTATCACATCTGAATCCTTCAGTTGCCGAAGAACCAAGGAAAGAACACTATGATCTGATGGTTGCAAAAACTGATACAGTTTACAAGATTGAGAGAATACCAGATTGATATGGATCGATGAATCTGATATGCCCCAAGTGATGATAGATTTGCCCCGAGCGATGAGGACTTTTGATGAATCAGCGACTAGACATGATTGTTTGTCTTGATTACTGATGAAAGATATTGATAGATTTGATTGACAGACTTTGAATGATGTGAAATACCATGCGCCCTTCGGGATTAAAATTGAAATCTGACAAGAAAAGTCAGCATTATAATTAGAAGCATGTTAATTGATTTGAGAAGTGGTTAAACACGTCCGAGAACGCATTCTGCATCGTTTGGAGGTCCTGGAGACCGAATTTGACTAAGTTTGACCATGAGTTGACCATGGTTGACCAAGTTGAAATTTCAATAGTTTGATGTAAGATAATTAGTTAAGTTGAATACTGGATTTCTGTGATGATTGAAGGTTGATTATGCAAGCAATTAATAATATGAATGATCTCAAATTTAAATTTTGATCCCGAAAAAGGATTCTACTTGCTATTTCATTGGAGGAACCTTCATGTGAGATTCAGCTCTTGTTAGACTGGAAGATGTGATTTGAAGAATTGTTTAAGCATTGGAGTTCGTTTAATCATTGTGAGATCATGCAACATGCAAAATGAAATGAGACATGCAAAATGAAATGCAACCTAGGACCGAGGACCTAGTCACTGATCATATGTCAATTTGTTATCATCATTGAACTTTTAGGTAACCGGATAAATCAATACAATGCCCACTAGCCATGAAACCATAGACATATGAATATCGATTTGTATGCGCAAGAATCAATACAACACCCACTGGTCAAACAACCATGGATATATGAATATTGATTTTGTTTTTGAAATGTCAGATTGGATATAAGCACCAAGGCACAAGCGCCAGGATGACCTGAATATCATGTCCATTTTGATATAGCAATTTGCATTTAACATACACATCAAACAGTCAAGAGATCATTCTAAATCCAATGTGAATTACCCGTAGTGACCCTTTATCGTTCACATCCTTAGGCAAGATTGTGTTCACAGTAGGAGAAAGAACTTACTCAAAAAGACAATAGTGAGATAAAACTTCCTTGAATTTTCTAGGTATCAATGGTTGAGGTACGCATGGCCATCCAATTCGAGATAGAGGCTCTTACAGTCGGACACCATTTCAATCCAAAATTTCCAAAGCTGTTAGATTTTCACATACAAGCAGAAGATCAAGAAAAGATTATGCCCCCAGTCATCACTCTCTAAATCCTATAAAGGACATCATCGAAGAGCTCGAAGGGACACAATATGCAAAAATCTCAATGCGAATCAGTAAGCATACAAGGAGATAAAAGCATGAAAAGCACAGATTGTTTTCAGTTGAGTTTTGATGTTTGATTGTTGTTGATGCAAAATCCTTTCTGGAGACGAGACTGACTGACTGACTCAACTCGAAGCTTCAAAGGACTCTGAGTGGATATGACACGTCTAAGATACATTGGAGGCCATAGGATATGACATTGATTGCCCCCAAGTTTGAACATTGATAGGATACAGACGCTTGAGCTGATTGGTGTACAGACCGACTTATTGAAACCAGGATATGTAGAAACAAACCGGGAGATATGTACAAACTAAAGCAAGACTGAAAGCTGGGAAAGACCAAGATTGTGCTGATAGATGGAGCATTTTGGAACAAGTGGTGCCCGTTTGCCGGGTTTTCACCATCTTGGTAGAGATTCTATTTTTTCTACCAAGGCGCCTGTTTCCAAGTTTTCACCAAGGCACTTTTTCTTCTTTTTTATTTTTTTTTTGTATTTTTTCATTTTTTCAATTTTTTTGTACTTTTGATATTTTTTGATTTTTTTGTGAATTTTTGATATTTTTTGATTTTTTTGTGAATCATCAAGGCGCCTATTGCTAGGTTTTCACCAAGATGTTCATTTTTTCAGGACTTTTTCAGATTTTTAAGATTTTTTTCAGGACATTTACCAAGCACTGAATGCCTTAGGCGTAGAATTTCTTCAGATGGAGAACGTTGATTGGTTCTCAGAGCTGTTCTCCTTCAGTTGTTGAGAGTTGATAGGCACCAGAGCCAAAAGTAGTAGTGATTACAAAGGGACCCAGCCAGTTGGGTTCGAACTTCCCCTTGCGTTCTCGATGTGATTGATTTTTAGGATTTTCTCTCAACACTAGATCGCCAACCTGAAATTCTCTATGTCTGACTTTCTTGTTGTAGCCTCTAGACATTCTTTTTTGATACACTCTGAGATGATCATACGCTGCTTGTCTGCGCTCATCTAGTAGTTCAAGTTCTTGTAACCTCGACACTCTGTAGTCTTCATCAGTGACAAGTCCATGCATTTTGATTCTGAGTGATGGGATTTCAACCTCAATAGGCAGTACCGCTTCAGACCCATAAACTAAAGTGAAAGGTGTAGCCCCTGTAGGCGTTCTGATACTAGTTCTGTATGCCCAGAGAGCTAGATTGATCATCAGATGCCAGTCTCTTCCTGTTTTATTCACTGTTCTGTGCAAGATCTTCAGGAGATTTTTGTTTGAAGCCTCAGCTTGTCCGTTCCCTTGAGGATAGTAGATAGATGACCAATGTTGAGTAATTTTGAACTTGGCACATAAGTCATCTAGGTCCTTGTTTTTGAATTGTCCCCTGTTATATGTGATTATAGAGTGAGGGATCCCATATCTGCAAATGATGTAGTTTAGGATGAACATAGAGATCTATTTCCCCGTTGCTTGTGTTAGAGGAACTGCTTCTACCCATTTTGTAAAATAATCTGGAGCTGTGATTATATGGGTATGTCCATTAGAAGAGTGTGGATGGATAGCACCTATGAGATCAAATGCCCATTGTTGAAAAGGCCACTATGTAGTAAAGGGAATCAGATCTCTCCCTGGAGCATGAATCAAGTTGCCATGTACTTGACACTGTTGACAGTTTTTAGCAAATTTAATAGCTTCTTTTTCCATTTCAGGCCAATAATACCCAGCCCTAATAAGTTTTCAAGCTAACGTTAACCCATTCGAGTGTGACCCACATATACCCTCGTGGACTTCCTCTAATGCACGTTGAGACTCTTCCCGTTCTAAACATCTAAGCAGTGTACCATCTAGACCTCATTTGTACAGATCATTACCAATGATGACATATCGGGATGCGGATCAGATAAGGTTTCGTTTCTCAAAATGGTTAAAGGAGTCAGGGATGATTTGGTCGTGGAGATAGGAGAACAAATTTTTGTAGCGAGATGAGTCATAACCTACAACAGTGCAGATCATGTGGGTTTCAGGGGAGTCATATGCAGGATAGGATAGGGCTTCCACCAGGAACTCGTAGCGTAGTTCATGTTCAGGCTGTTGTAAAAGAGTAGATAATGTTGCCATTGCATCAGCAGCCTTATTCTTCGTTCTGGGTATTTGCTCAAATGTGATAGAGATGAAATATTTCTTTAAATCATCGACCATTCTCTTGTAAGGAATAAGATTTTCATCTTTGGTTTGGTACACATCATTGACCTGGTGGATGACCAGTTGTGAGTCTCCATGAATGTGCATCTCTGTAACTCTCCACTGTATTGCCATTTTCATACCATTGAGAAGTGCCTCATATTCAGCAATATTATTTGTGCAAGGAAAATTTAATCTAAATGCTTTGGGTATCGAGTATCCTTGAGGAGTGATGAACAATATGCCTGCTCCAGATCCATTCTGTGTGTAGGAGCCATCAAAGAATAACCGCCATGCTCTAGAAGAGAGGTGCATGATAGAGGAATCGGGAAATTCCATTTGCATGGGTGTATCATCAAATAGTGGTGCTTCAGCTAATTGATCAGCAATGACCTGTCCTTTGATAGCTTTTCTTTCAACATATGCAATGTCAAATTCGCTCAAGAGCATGACCCATTTAGCTAGTCTACCTGTGAGGGCAGCTTTGCTTAGGAGATTTCAGTGGATCAATTTTAGCTACCAAATGAGTAGTATGAGCTAACATGTAGTGTCTCAATTTCTGTGATGCAAAGATCATAGCGAGACATGCCTTCTCTATCGTTGAGTAGTTCTTCTCATAGGCCACTAAAGTTCGGCTGATATAGTAGATGGCTCTTTCTTTCTTGTTCTCATCATGCTGTGCTAGCAATGCCCCCAGTGATGTATCTGTTGCGGAGACATATAATATTAATGGCTTCCCATGAATAGGAGGCATCAATATAGGCGGATTTGAAAGATACTTCTTGATATGTTTAAAGTTGTTCTCGCATTCTTCATTCCATGCAAAGGTCACACCTTTATGTAATGTTTTTGTAAAAGGCTGTGAGATGTCCGCTAGCTATGATATGAATCTTCTGATAGATTGAATTCTACCTTGCAACGTCCTCATTTGACTGATATTTGTGGGAGGTTGCATCTCTATTATAGCCTTGACCTTAGCTGGATCAACTTCAATGCCTTTCTTGGAGATGATGTATCCTAGGAGCTTTCCAGAAGTGACTCCAAAAGCACACTTTTTAGGATTTAGTCGAAGACTAAATTTTTCCATTCTGTCGAGGATCATGCTCAAGTCTGTTAGATGTTCAGTTCTAATCATGGATTTTGCCAAGGTATCATCCACGTAATCCTCCATTGTTCTATGCATCATATCATGAAAAATAGATGTCATTGCTCTTTGATATGTAGCTCTAGCATTTTTGAGTCCGAATGACATAACATTCCAACAGAAGGTTCCCCACGCACATGTGAAAGCTATTTTCTCTTAATCTTCTGCAGCAATTTTGATTTGGTTGTATCTAGAAAAACCATCCATAAGGGAATACATTTCATAGCCCGCAGTCATGTCCATTATCATATCAATGTTAGGTAGTGGAAAGTCATCCTTAGGGCATGCTCTGTTCACGTCTCTAAAGTCTGTGCATACTCTGATTGAACCATCTGGTTTGGAAATAGGTACAATGTTGGAAATCCACTCAGCATAGTCTATGACACGGATGAATCCAGCTTTTAGGAGTTTTTCTAGTTCTGCTTTGACTAAGAGTGCAACATGAGGATGCATCTTTCTCAATTTTTGTTTGATTGGTTTGACTCTGGGAGCAATGGATAGATGGTGCATAATGAGATTGGGATCCAATCCTGGCATATCTGAATATTTCCATGCAAAGTTGATCTTTTTCTCTGATAAGAAGGTAGTGAAGTTTTGTTTCTCTTCGTCTGATAGAGATTGTGCTACATGTACCAATTGTGGTTCCTCTGTTGTACCCAAATTGATGGATTGAGTTGGCTCAATCAGAACTGGAGATCTATCCTATAAATGACTCGGAAGGACATTAAATATCTCATCCTTAGGTGCCTCAGAGAGGTTTTCACCTTCAGATACATCTTTTCTTTTTACTTTTGTTGGTTCTGAGACTGCCACAAAGTGGTTTTCACCCTCAGAATCTTTTTCTTTTTCTTTTTACTCTTGTTTTTCTGACTAAGATATTTGATGTCCGACTCGGTCATGCTGACGCTCAGTTCACTGATGGAAGTACTCATAGGCTCAACTACATTGAGGTAGCAGGCAAGGGCATAGTCATTTGGGAAGGTATACATACTATGGTTTGGGTTTGTGGAAGTTTGGTCGATAAGATCAGGGTGTTGGATAGTCAAAGCGGGAAAGGCTTGGGATATGGTGTTCATGGATGTGGATATGTCATCATTGGTCCTAACCTGACGCTCAAGTTCAAAGGTGATATTACAGCTCAAAATGTTCAATTCGTGAATAGGCTCAACGTCATCATGGGAGTCTTCTTCAGCCATAGGTGGATCAGACACGTTAAGTTCATCATTTCACTCTAGACTTACGTTGGGTTGAGAGACATATTGGTGAATAACATCAATAGATTTCTCTGTTATAAGCTCATCTTCTTCTGGAATGGCACCCCATTCATAGTCATTTGACTCAGCTTCTGATTCAGGATCTCTAGGAAATCTTAGAAAATGCGTGAAATCAGGATGAATACCCCAAGAAGGATTACCCTCAGTCTCTGACTTGAATTCATATTCATGGGAATCAGTGTCAGAATAACTACCCCCTGCTTCTTGATCAGTTTGATTGCCTTCGAGATTGGCTGGTTCTTGTGGTACAACCATCTCTTGCACTACAGTAGGTTCTTGTGTTTCTACTACATTAATTCTTCTGATAGGATCATCTGTATCATCAAGAAGATCTTTGATCTCTTTAGGCAATTTTTCATAGGGGATAAGCTCAGAGCTATCTGAATCATCATCAGAGGGTTCTATATCTTCTTTCTTAAGAAGGGGTTCTTTGGGTGCAATTTGTTCTATGACATGAGAACAACCACCTTTGAGATGATAGGGTTTCTTCTTAAACCCTATGCCACCAGTATCTTTTTTGGCTTGACCAATATGTGAAATGGGGGTCACGAGACCCTTTCCCCTAATTCCTAGAGGTCCTTGACCGGAATATCCCATCTTGGCTATCAATTTGTTTCCTGGACCATATAAATTAGAAGGGACTGTAGGTGCTATAGATTCACTAGGTTGAACAATTTTAGATTCAAAATCATCTTTGTATACCCATGCCAGCACAGCTTCATCCTCTTCAAATTCTTGTTTGGATACTTGCTCTGCCACAAAATTTCTTTTGTATGCTTCCATAGGTTCCTTAGGTTCTAATTTAGATTGCTTCAAGGATTGTCCATACGACTTAGGTGAGATTGGGAGAGATGTCAGAGACAAGACTGGCTCTATAGTGTATTCTCCCATCCCATTTTCTTTGATATTGATCTCTTTAGCAATGTCATCCATCTTAGATGTGGAAGCAACATTTAGCTGCTTGATGGAAGATTCTCTATTATTGGGAACAAGCTTATCGGCACTTTCCTTCAATGTATTGCAAGTTGTACTTAGATCTGCTGGGATAGTAACTTCCACTCCTTCATAGGTAAATTTCAAGCATTGATGGTACGTAGAAGGAATAGCTTGCATTTCATGTATCCAGGGTCTCCCTAGGAGGATATTGTAAGCCAATGGTAGATCAAGCACCTGACATGTGGTATCTTTGATGACCAGACCCACTCGGATGGGCAAGACAATGGTGCCTTTAGAAGCTCTTTCTTGTTCATCATAGGCTTTTATGGTGATCTTCTTTCGAGGATCAATAGCCATCTCTGAGAATCCCAACTGTGTGATTAAGTTGTAAGAACAAATGTTGAGGCCTGCGCCCCCATCTATCAACACACGTTTGACTCGACGGTTCTGGATCAAGACTTCTATGTGCAAGGGCTGATTATGTGGGTGACTTAGGGAGTTGTTATCCTCTTCTGAAAAGGAGATATATTGCGGAGATGTTAGATGACCAACCATAGTCTGGAACCTGTCTAGATCTAGATCATCAGGAACATTAGAGCCGAGCAAAGCTTTGTCTAGGATATCTCTGTGAGCTGGAGATATTCGAAGTAACTCAAACATAGAGATTTTGGCATTGGTATGCGGGAGTTGTTGTATGATGTTGTAAGATGTAGGTCTGGTATCCTTTGGATTGGAAGATTTTGAGGCAACCTTCTGTTTAGAAGTAGATGTGAGATTGAAAGGTATCTTAGGGATATCAGATGAGTTTGGTGTTTGTCCTTTCAGATGCGTCTGAGCTTGTGATCTGGTAATTGCATTAGTTGAGGAATGATTTCTATCTCTTCGTACAATCATGATGACATTACAGCTCTCAGAGAGGCATGGTTCCACCATATTGATGACAACATCATTTCCAGGGTAGGCATAGTTGACTTTTGCCCCCATGTTAGGCTGAGAAGTGGAAACTCCCTTGCCATGTTGTGGAAAAGGTTCTGTAAATGCTGTGTGATCATTATTGCTGGTAGGATTATCGATTGTGATGTCCCCTTGATCTATCAAGTCTTGAATGGTATGCTTCAAATGGAAGCATCCATTAGTTCTGTGGCCTTTAGTTCGATGGAAAGCACAGAATTCATTATCTTTCCACCAACATGGTTTTGGATCCGGATCAGGTTTTTGGATTGGTGGTAAAGAGATCATGTTATCAGCTATCAGGGTCCTCAGAGTAGATTCCAAAGATTCTCCCAGGGGAGTAAACTTTCATTTATTATCCCATCATTTGAATGGCTTCTTTGGAGATGGTTCAGCAGATTTTTGCTCTGAAGCTTCAATGGCTTTGGTGGCAAGGGTGAGATTGTAGGCCGGTGCCTTTGATGGGGTGGGGATAGTGTCAACAACACCGTCAGAGATGATACCTTTGTTTCTATTCCAGCTCTTGTTTTTATCTTTTGAGCTAGATCCCGATTCAGACTTGTCCTTTTGAAGTGTGATTTCTCCTTTCTTGACAAGTACTTTCTCAATCTTGATTGCATTATCCACCATTTTATCAAAAGATACATGATCTTGCATTTGTAATGGATAGTTGAGCTTTGGAACAAGGTTATTGATAAAGATTTCAAGTTTCTCCATTTCGGGAATTGGTCTAGCATATAGAGAAAACTTCTTTCGCCACCTCTTGAGGAAAGTTAGGAATGATTCCCCTGGATATTGCTTGAGGTTACAGATATCAATCATGGTAATCAGATGTTGAATATTGTAGGAATATTATTGATAAAACAATTTAATCAATTCCTCAAAAGTTTTGATCGTAGAAGGTAATCTTGAAAACCACTGAATGGATGCTCCTCCCAAGGATCTAGGAAAAAGATGCATTAGATAAGTCAGTTCATGCATGAATTCCATGGATTGCGTACAGAACTCTCTGACATGATCTTGAGGATTAGATTGTCCGTCGTATTTGTCATACTTTGGTATCTCCACTCTTTTTGGGAATGGAGGCATATACAAGTCTTTGTCAAAAGGGAAAGGACAAAGGGCCTCCATGGAGAATTCCTTGGGTTCCTTCTCTTTCTCAATTTTATTCATTTTGACCTGCATAGCGTGCAGCTGGTTCATTATGGCCGTCATCGGAGTTTCTTCCTCATGCGTGATGATATCTTCGACATTGAAGTGAGGAGGAAGTTTAGCTCCTTCTTGGGCTAATTGCAAAAAGTATGCCTCTCTATCCATTTTCAAGAAATGCCTCATCATTCTTTTGAATTCATCGTCATTCTAACACCGATGGATTTCAGAGGGTGTAGGGTCTTGGTCGGCATTATGTTGAGAATGGTGTCCCTGGGATCCTCCTCCTAGAGAACCATGGTTTGTCCCTGCTTGAGACATGGTAGGAGTTTTTGGGCTCCTTGGAATAGATTGAGGAGGAGTTTGTTGATTACCTCTGTGAGTTGATAGAGGAGGTATGTAACCAGTTTTTAATCAAAAGTTACCAAGACCGTCGTCTTCGTAGATACCTGACTTGATGAGTTGTTCAAGAGTTAGACCCGGGGTATTGGTCAAAATTAAGTTCTGAGATGTTTCTTCTGATTTCTTGTGTGAAGAAGCTTTGGTCTCCACCATTAACTTTGAATGAAATAGAAGAAAAGGATGAAGACAACTGAAGAACAATTTGATTCGAGAAAATCTGATGACGCAACCTTGTCAAGATTATGATAGTTTTGAAGATCTGATGAGATGTGGGTGAAGGAAACTGTGCCCTGGATGTATGGGATAGATCGCCCAAAAGATAGCGAACACGAGTTCTCAACACTTAGTTTGTTTTTGAAGATTGATAATTATGACAAGGTTTTGACACGAGATAAAAAGGACTCAAATTGATCAAACAGAAGACTAGATCGGATTCAAAAGATCAAACTCAGAAAATGGTAGAATGCTCAATAGCTACTGCTCTGTTCTGGACACAATGATATTTTTGACAGATTCTGAAACTAGGCTGGAAACACTGGATATCTTGCAATTTGACAATTTCTGACAACTTTCTCAAATTTTTCCAAACGACACTCTACAGACTCGTACGACAGTGGGTAGTCTATGAAATGATAGTTGCTAAACTCATACGATAGTTGGGTAATACTGAAATGACACTTGACAAAACTCGTACGACTTTTGACTTCTTGAAATGACTTTTGACTCCATAAAGAACTTTACGTCAATTTTTGCAAAATTTAAGGTTTTCAGTTGTGGATTGTTTGCAAATTGTACTATCCAAATTTTGAAGGTTATACCAGATTTGATCATTTTTAATAGCCAAGTAGATAAATAAGCACGCAGAACAGCAAGCAAGTGATTCCAAGCACGTCTGAAAATAATGAACAAGGGCAAAAGAAACCTTGCGCATGAACAATCAAGTGACCAAATTGTGCTAATCTCTGAGAGTACTAATTGTGTATGTTCTGAAAAGTTTTGCAATAACGCACATATACCTGAAAGTGAAAAATTGGCCTCTCTAGGGTTTTTAGTAATGGTTTGACTTTGCAACTTTTATGATTCAAAGGGGTGAACTCCAATCTCGGCGCACCAGGGTTTTGACACAGTTTGAGAACTTAATCTTCAAGAGCTGCTAGGGAGATCTGACAACCCAACAATGAACCATACCCGTGGAGATTTCTTCCACAAGGACATTTATATAGCGGCTGTCACTACCACGGTGAAAATGGCTATGACCGCTTGAGGTTCCGTCAACGCAGTTTGCCCTGTGAAGGGATTGTCCGCTACGGTTAACCGTCTCTAAAGATGACTCACAGATTTATACCACAAGGGGACTTGGCTCTAGATTCAAGGTTTTGACACCTCTTCACTTTTAACCCAAACAAAACAAGCAGATTAATCTGACACGCTAAGACAAAGTTTTGTTCCACCAAGGTCTGTGATATCAACTCCACGTGATCTATCAACCTCTCCGGGGAGAGAATGTATCAATCAATAAGAGAAGACACACTAACCAATTTTGATTCACCAAATCTCGTGATATCAACCCTACGTGATCTATCAACCTCTCCGGAGAGAGAATGTGTCGATCAATACGAGAGGATGCACTAACCAAGTTGAATGTGAAACGCACTAAGTATCCTCCCTACCTACAAGGATTCTATCGTCAAGAAGGATTTCGCTGGGAATCCAATCTTTCAAGAATCACGAATAGTGTTCATAGGGCCTAATTACTATGTGAGCACAGATATATTCCCGAAAGTAAATCTACCAAAAGTACCCAAAAAGTAGAAAGAGGAACACTTAACGCTTAAAGCGAATATGAGATGAGTCCACAAGGTGGAACACTTAACACCTCACACAAGCTAAAAATGAGTCCCCAACTTAGAAAATAAGTGAGTTCCTAAAAGCACAAAAGGGTTGCCAAGTGGAACACTTAACTCTTCTGTCCTGTTGACCCCTCCCCTTTATGGCGCTGAGATTGCAACCACGGGGCGGAAATGAGGGGCCGACGGATTAGCGAGTCCAATAACCCAAGATAGCAATCAAGATCAATCACAAGTATTCTAAGAATACTTAATGAATCCTTAAGGGATCACAACCTAGTATCAATTATGCAAGTGTGTAGAAATATATCAAAAGCATGAAAAGATGCACACAAGCTTGACACATAAGAGATTTATTTTAAGTCCCAAATCAAAATATTATTAGATGAAGGAGAATACCTGGGATCCTTGCAACGCGCTTAGTAGATTTTACTTGATTTTTAGTAATTTTTGTTGAGCTTTTCCATGCAAGCAAGTGACGAACTCTCCAACAAGCAAACAAGCAAACAAGATATGCAAAATATATTCAACTTATGAAAACCATAGGGTTAGCTCTAAAAATCAATTATTATCAGTAATAATAACCAGCAATCAACCCAAATGACAACTCATATCATTCATTAAACCATGTAAAAAAAAAAAGTGCATACCCATCACAAAACTTTATTTTTTTTGCTGCATTTGACCTAGTCAACAAGATCTAATTTTTTTGATATGATTTTGGCCACAAAAATAGAAATTCAGAATAGAGACCCCTGCTAAAAAATAGAGAGCTTTCCAAAAATGCAAAAATTTTAGAAAAATCTCTTCATTTGTGCCCTAGAGACCCATTTTATCAAAACAGACCAGTTTTTGTAAATTGACTATTTGCGCTATGATATCATGTCCAAATTTAAAACACAAAGAATGGACCCCCTATAGAATTTAAAGAGCTTTCGGAAAATATAAAATTTTTCTAAAAATATGCTGATTTGCGTCAGATATTAATTTTTTTCAGAATTTCAAAAAAAAATTATTAAAAATTCAAAACATCTCAGAGAATTCTAAATTTTTTATTGTAGCTTCCATGACATGTCACCAACTTGCAAAATTTTAGACCAAAATTCCAAGCCGTTTGGGAGATAAAATTAAATCTTTGAAACTTTGGGGTTTTAGCTCCCAAAAAAATCAAAACCAGCATGCAAAGGTGGGTTGCCCCACGGTGGGCACCAGAAATGTGTGTGTGAAAATTGTACCTGATCTATAGACACAACACTTAGTAAAACATTAGAGGTTAGTGATAATCAAAATCGTGCAAAATTGAAAGCTATCTAACCAAGCGATTTACTGCCTTCTAATAGGTGCGAGATTAATGTTCTCAGATTGTAATCGAGATCAGTGACCTAGACGACACCTAAATGAAGGATTTGAATGCAATTCTAGATATGGAATAAATGCAATTAATCTATATTTTTGATATTTTTCTATGCAATAAGAATGATAAAAACTTGATATGAATCTATGCTATTGAAAACTGATATGCTATGCTAATCTAGAAATGATATGAAATATGAATCTAAATGAATGCAAAAAAAAAAAAAAAGATTGATCTCACAAAGATGTCGATTCACAAGAGCTTTGATTCTTCAATTCCAATTCTCCAGCGTGATTGTGCAAAATATGAGATGATTTGTGAAGAGCTAAAGCCTTAATTTATAGAAATCCAAGGCTTTGGAGGTGCATGGGAAAAGCCATAAATCACTCAAATAACTCAACTTGATTTTTGAGTTATTTTTAAATAAAAGATAATTAACTCACAAAAATATGCAAAAGCTAAGTTTTAACTCAAAATAGAGTTTAACTTTAATTGATAATTGATAGTTGTCTGCTTTTATGATTGTGCATGTTTTAATTATGAATTAATTTAATAATAAAGTGATTTATTTTCAACTTAACTGATTTTTGAAAATAAATAATTAATTTATGGGTTAATTAACTATTTTATCAAACTTTTATTAAAAATTATATTATTAAATAATGACAACATGCTTTAATTAATTAAATAAGAATTTAATCAATTAAAGATAGGAATTTTGATTTATTGTCAAAATTAAATAATACAATTAATAATAGATAGAATTAAATTTAATTACACAATTAAGTGGCAAATATTAAATCTAATTAATTAAATATGAAAATATTCAATTAATCAAACTTAGGATAAATGTGATTTATCGCCAAATAATCATTAAATTGATAATTAAGATAATTAGGAATATTACTAGGAATATTCCCCGATGCAAAATTTAAGATAATCAATTAGATTTGATGATGTTTAGATGTGCCTTAGATTAGGACTTTGATGTCGATTTCATATGATTTGTTGATATAGGAGATTAATGAACTTATAGCCCATTTTTAGGGTATTACACAACTATGAAAGATCTCACAAATTGCTTGTCGCAAGTGCTTAATCCTTCAATCGTCAATTCACTAGAGTAATTGTGCAAATTCCAGTGTTGTTAATTATGAAGAGCTGAGCCTTGATTTTATAGAAATCCAGGGCTTTGAGGATACAAGAGAAAGCCATAAATCACTCTTGATAAACTCAGGTTGATTTTTGAGTTATCAGGAAATCAGAGATAATTAACTTACAAAAATCATGCAAAAGCAGTGTTTTACTCAAAATAGAGTTTAGATCAAATTTCAACTCATCATCAGCTGTTGAGTTTCAATTTTAAAATTGATTGTTAATTTCTAGTTGACTGCTTTTCTGATTGTGCATGATTTAATTATAAATTAATTTAAAAATAAAGTGATTTATTCTCAACTTAACTAATTTTTGAATTAAAACAATTGATTTATGGGTTAATCAATTATTAAATCAAACTTTATTCAAAAACTATATTATCAAAAATTGACAATTGACATTAATTAATTAAATAAGAATTTAATCAATTAGTCATGAGATTTTAGATTTATTGTCAAAATTAAATTATACAATTTAAGAATAATTTAGAATTAAATTTAATTAAATAATTAAGTGGAAGTATTAAATCTAATTAATTAAATATTCAGAATATTCAATTAATCAAACTTTAGAACAAATAGAATTTATCACCAAATAATTATGAAATTAAAGATAATTAGGATAAATAGGAATATTGCTAGGAACATGCCTCGATGCAAAATTTAGGATAAAATCAATTAGGATTCGATAATGTGCAGATGTGCCTTAGGTTAGGACTTTGATGTCGATTTTGTTCGAATTTGAAGATGTAGGAGGTTAATGAATTTATAGCCCATTTTTGGGGTATTACAATAATAATTTAGAACAGTAATACCTTCAACTAAGTTATGTTACAGAATGAGATAAAAAATGTCAAAATCCTTTGACAAATAGATTGTATACTAACGATGATGGAATTATAACAAACCTAAAATGCATACCCACTAAGACAAACCATAAGCCCTAGGTAAGCAAATGAAACCAACATCATTCAATAGAGATCTTCCTTGAGAATGCTTAAAAAAATTAAAAATATATAAAAATTATTACCAAACGCACTCAAGAAACACTTGACTCCATTGTCCTCCTATCATCCAAGATCTTGTACTTGAAATGTTGGTGCTCTTAGATTTGTTTGTACATTCACAAGAGGCTATGGAGAATTGAGATGGTTGATTGATACACAATTACTAAGCACATGATAGTATAAGACAATGATAGTGATATGATGATAGAAAGAGTGAAATGATGATGATGATAATGGAAATAGAATAGCATAGCCTCCTTAGGTTCAAGTGCTCATCAACTTCAAATGCCTATTGGATTCAAATGATAGGAAAAATGTTCTTTTATAGAAGTCTCACAAAAATTAAGGTTTGAGATTAAGAATTGCTAGGAGATTTAATAGGATGCAAGATTAGGTAGGTTTCGGTAAGATTGAAGGAGATTAAGAGGCAAAAAAAATGAGTGATTAGGATTAAGTAGTAGGTAGGAATGTCTTGACTTTGGTCATAACAGGAAAATTAAGAGACATATGACAAGTGGCACAAGCTCAAATTTTAAGAGTTAACTCCATGCGATTGATGGTGATTGGATAAAAATGAAAGAAGATGATTTATGAATTTACAAAATAAACAAAGGTGTTTATTCCATAAATAGAAGAAATAGGATATGGTAAATGGGTAGTGTAACATCTTAAAATGGACACACTCATTATTTAAGAACTTTTAGCTCTCATCCCTTTACTGACTTTATGGACCATGGATGGATTCGTGCACGCCCCCCCTTCTTCTCATGTTTTGTCTTATTTTTACCCCTTTCAACTATGCAGTCTCTAAGACCCCAAGGTTAGCTCTTTGTGGGACAACCTTGAACAAGTCGACCCAGTTGACCTATTCAAAGGGATTTTAAATCCTAAGTCTGGTGTTGTCTCAAGGAATTAAATTTCCAAATAGGGTGCCCCCACCGACTTGCTTTGTTTTCTCACCCGTAAACTAGTATAAAAAGAATCCTAGGCACCTCATTTTTGGGGAGGGACTTTTCACTATATTAATCACACATGAAAGATCAAGAATTCAAGAAAGTAGATTTTCATCAAGCATTCAAGGCATTCAAAGATTCAAGGGTCCTTTGTGAGCATTTCCTCTTCAAGATGTAGCACTTTGTTGTCCATCAAGGGAGAAGAATTACATTGAGGCATTCATCATCTTCTTCATTGGTGCACATTTACATCCATGGCTCCATGACGTGGTTTTGGTAGATCTATTACATTTGTTGAGATTTTCTACATCCATTAGTGCAAATTCAATATCTACAACATACAAGCCCTACAAATCCTTATTAACAAGGGTTTCTACAAGAAAGGAACAAGATATCAGAATTATAACCACAGATCTGGAAACTACTTGTCAAGACATTTTTGAAGAAGTTGGGTTGAATTTTGTATGGTATCCTGGGAACACGGTGACCTAATTGACTTGCTCCTGGAGGTATGTGAAAAATAACATTTTTTGGGGTTTTTGTTGTGATCACGAATCCACAGTTGAAAGTTCTATCATAGGTTCAAAGCTACAATTTTTGGAGCAAAAAGGCACATTCCTCTACACATTTCAAGGTGAGTACTTTATCATTCATTTCATTTCTTAATCTAGACCTATTTTCACATCTTAATTTGGTCGATTGCTTACATTTAGCATTTAGATCTATCTTACTTTCCTTATTAAATCAATTGGTTAAATTGCACATTTACTTTTACACATCATTAATCAAATCCTACATTGCATGAAAGAACACTTGCTTGCATACTTCCTTAATATAATTTGGGTTTACCATTGGCATCCCTTTATCTCCTTGGGTTTTGTTAATCTAAACTGGGTTATATTAAGAGTTATGTTTGGAAGCCCCTCTTTCTCTTGTATTTTGAATGTTAGTGTGGAAGTGATTAGTTAATGAATTCATCTCACATAGTTTATATTTTTAAATTCATTAGCACCCATTTCCCCCCTCAAACATTTTGGTGAACGCGACGTGTTACAAATTCCTTTTGACCTTGGTGTTAGATTTTATTTTTCATTATCTTGTGTGTTCACATTTACTAAACATTTTGGTGAATCTTAATTTTGCCCCTTTCCTTTTGGATTTAGGTTATTTGTTTGTATTTGTTGTTTACCTTATTTTTGTGAACCCAACACATTCCCTCTTTCCTTATTTTTGGAGTTATATTTAGCTATATTTGTGTGGATATATCTTTCTTGTTATGATCTTTATCAAATTGATAATTGTGTTAGATATCATTAGAGTTTTCTTTTGTGATCTCCTCTTTTATGAGATTTATCACACTAATTCCAACCTCTAGCATTCCCATTATGAGAAGTCGTAGACTCATGGGCTCTTTTGATCACGATTCCTCTTTTCTTCCTAGGACCCATGATGATACTAATATTTTCGCTCAAGATCCTAATTGTATAGTGGAGCATAAATCTTCTCACTTGTCCCATGATGAAGATGAAGTTTTAAGACTTCCTCCTTTCCAAGTTGATAATATCTCTCATGAGTTTGATAAATTAGAAAATTGGCTTTTGCAAGAGAACACAAATCCTGATAGTGTTGTCACTATTGATGCTATTAAGAAGCTTATCACTCATGATGATAATAACATCTCCATTTATCATGGTATATCAAACCTTATCAATACTCATGCTAAGCCTTTGATGAAATGTGCTCAAGAGTTAGGATATATTCCTCCTTCCACAACTGTTGAACCTTCTATTCCTATTTCTACCACTATTCCTAACATTCCTACCTATGTTCCACCTCTCATGAAAACTTATACACAAGTCTCTAATCCTCTTAGTGTTCATATTCCTAAACCTTCACTTCCTTTGAGTGTTCCTCCTACCTCCATACTTTCTTCATTACCTTCATTAAATTTTGTTCCTTCCACGTATTCCAATCTTCTTCCCATTCCTTCTAATCCTTCACCAACATCCTTACATTTTCCTTCTGCTTCCTACAACTTTCCTAGTACATCCAATATGTCTCTACCTACTATTGTCTCTTCTAATCCTACCATTGGTAGCTTGGTTCAAACCATCACCGCTTTGCAACAAGTGGCTCAATTCATTCAATCTAAGTACAAAATCCCTACATGTGACATTGCTAATCCCCTTTCCTTAGATATCCTTTGTAGTGTTATCCCACAACATATTGAGATACCTTGTCTTGAGACTTATAATGGTAAGGGTGATCATGTGATTCATGTTAGGACTTTCCAAACTATATGTAGTGATTTTTATCACGACTATAAGCTCATGGATAAGTTGTTCATATGTACTTTTAGGGATAAAGCTTTGCAATGGTATTTCTCTTTATCTCCTTATTCTATTAATTCCTTTCAAATGCTTGCTAATGCTTTCATTCAACAATTTAAAAATAATATCGGTCCTCAGATTTCTTTGACCGATTTAGTGCATTGTAAGAAACATGTTAAAGAAAAAGTTAGTGACTTTATTGGTATATTCAAACACTTATATGCTCAAATTTATTATCCTATGCCTAATCATGATATTCAATGTATTTTTATTTCTAATTTGCAAAAAAACATTAGAGATAATATTCTCTTTACTGAGTATACTTTCTTTTCACATCTTTGCACAATGCTTCACTATTATCAGTTACAAGTGATCCAGATTGAGAGCTCTACTCCAATGGATCTTGTTAGTGTTGATAAGAGTGATGCCATCATTCATCAAAAAAGTTCTCTAAACCTAACAATTACATCAAGATTCACAAGTCAACCAACATAGTTGATGATCATGTGGCTACTACATCCAAAGGTACGACTACTTTTTCCTCTATGTATCATCCTAATTGTAAGTACACTTCTTTATCTAAAACTTTACATGTGGTGATGATGAAGTTGATTAATTCTAGCATTCTTAAACTTCCTCCTATCTATCCTATTGACACTAGCAAACCAATGCCTAAGTCTTTTGATCAAAATGCTTTTTGTCAATATCATCATCAACCTGGTCATGATACTCAAAGGTGTTATGCTTTAAAGAATGCTATTCAAGATCTTATTGCTTCTAATGCTATATCTGTTAATGATGAGGTTAATAGTAAAAACAAATTCGTTGCACCTCCTAATCAGAATTTGCAAATTTACACCAACCCCTTACCTTCACATTCAACAAATTTCATTAATCAACCTTCCTCTCCTATTAGTAACATTAGTTATGATGACAAGGTAGAAGAAGCTAATCATCTGATTAATCATGTTGAGTCTCAACCTCAACTTTCAATTTTACCTTCGCACGAACCTAAACCTACACCTCTTATCACCTTTGATCATTCTGTTATGTTTAAAACACCTAATGGTCCTCTTTACATTACTACTAGGGTAGCTCATATCCCTTCTCATGGTATTTTTATTGATCCCTCTTATTCCATGAATGTTATCACTAAAGAACATATTTTTAATAAAGGATTTCATAAGGATACATGCAATACATCTAATATTTGGATTCAAAATTTTAATGGATTTCTTTATCATCCTCAAGGTTCTATCAATCTTCCTGTGACCCTTTCCAGTAAGGTTGTTCATACTACCTTTTTTGTTATTCCTACCTCTGATCAATTTCAATTTAAGCTTGGTATTCCATGGATATGTTCCATGCAAGATGTACCCTCTCCTATTCATAAGTGCATAAAATTTCCTCATAAAGGAGAAGTTGTCACCATTATTCATTCTCTTTATAAACCTTCCCATCCTCGAGATTATGCTGAGATAGATTTATTTTGGCCATCTCTCCCTCAAAAGTCACCTAACCATCCCGATCATTTTTATCGATCCTATCAACAATACAAGGTAGAAAATATTCTTGAGCTTAGCCTTCCTAAGGTTGATACTCCTGTAGCTGTCTTACCTAACCCACCTATTCCTCCACCTATCATTCCTTAACCCATAGTCATTACCTCCTTGGAACCTATGATTGTTGAGCCTAATCCTTGAAATTTATCTTGTAAAATCATTTGTAACCTACATGCTCGTCAACATTACAAGAACCATCAAGATAAGGCTAAGGTCCATGCTCTTGCTTCTAAAATTGCTTCTTCATCTCAATTCTTGTTTTCATTCGATAAGCCTATGCTTTAGCCTTTAAAGGAAGTGAATCAAAATAACAATATGAAAATGGATAAACATGATGATTATATTCATATTTTAGATTCTATTAATCTTGATATGGAAGATACTCTTGATGATGATGTTTCTAATGCAGCTGTTAGTGATGATAAATATGAATATATTGATATGGATTATGATTTTACTAACATGCTTTCTACGTAGCTAACACTCACTCCTACTAAAGAGCACAATGACCCACCGAGAGTCCTTGCTTGGATTTAGTGGTGGTTACTACTGTGTTGGATATTGTTCCTCTTGTGAGTTGCTCACCTTTCCATGATATTTCAGACCAAGATGGGGAGGGCATGCAACATGCTTGAAGTGGACTTCTCTAGTCTAGTGGTCTTTATGTGTTCATGTTGTGTTTCTGCCATGTTGTATTCTTTGTTATATGTTTGTCTAGATCACTTTAGACAATTCTTGTTGCTCTGTTGGCACAAGATGATAAAGTAATTGAGCATGTTGTACATCTTCTTTTATTTTTAGCTCTCTTCTTCTATTTTTCATTACATGTTATGTTGTTTATGTTCTATTGTTTGGATATGTTCCCTTGTGTAGTCTACTTGGATTCTTGAGACATAGTAGCACTGATTCTTTTTGGTCTCCGTGTCGCCAACCCAAAAAGACTCTTCTTTGTACCTCTTATATGCTTTTTCATCCATTGTATTGTAGTTCTACTTCCTTTGGGGAATGATGACATTTCATACTTAATATAATATTATATGTTATCATATGATCATATTGACCCCACAATTAGTATATCCCTTCGTGTTCTCTCTTTGGTCATGTGTTTATTTCCCTTGAAGTGTTCTCTCTTGGGGGCATTTCATAGTGGAATTGTTCTCCGTGGATGCATGTACGCTTCCGTTAAAGAAATTTCTCCTATTGAGGTGTTTTTCAATCACTTTAATGTAGGGGCATAAACTCTTCTCACTTTTTCACACACGTACATTGAAAATTTAGTTTCCTCTATCAAACTATTGAAAACTCATGGGGGCTTGGTCTTTGTTAT